>APFE030657305.1:0-85115 GCA_000404065.3 Pinus taeda
GGAGTGGGATGGGGCTAGGGCGGCAAGGTGAGGGTGGGGTGGTCGAGGGGATAGGGTGGATGAGTTTGGGTAGGGGGCCAGGTAGAGTGTGTGGAGGGAGTGGGTGGCCAACCAATTGTAGGATAGGGGTAACCCAGGCCCACCATGCTTACGACGGAAATATTAGTTAGTTTGGTTGACAAAAAATTTTAAGTTTTAAAAAAAATATCTACTTCATTAAACTAATCTAATATGAGAATTTTCAAGGAAAAAAATTTAACTAACCTTTCAATTGAGAGAATTCTTCGTTGAATATGTTGTTGATACCAATGTAATTGCTCCACAAATTCGCTCCAAGTTTTTCAACGAACCTCAGAAAACCTTTATGTAATGTGAGTAATAGTGATAATGGAGTATATAAGTGAAATTACATAGATGTTTTACCGTATGGTGAATGCAGGATTAATCAGTTTTAATAAATTTTAACATGTTAATTTTTTATGGCAATGAAGGAAAATATGATCAATCGAATATTATGAAATTGTTTTACAACGGGGTGAATGTGGGATTAATTTGTTTCACAATGTAATATAAAAAATAAAAATAAAACATTCAATTGTTTAGTAAATATTATATACTTTGACTATCAAAATAATTTAGGTAGAAGTTGTAGTTTACAATTTTAACTTTAATGATTTATTTCATAAAAAAAATTAGTTTACATTTTCATTAAATTGTAGAATAAAATAATGAGATAAATAAATCTCACAAACTTTTAGGAGGGAAATATTTTCGCGAAATTTTTGAAGGGAAATATTTTCATGAAATTTTTTTTTGGGGGGGGGGGGGAATTTTGGAGGGAAATTGTCATTCTCTAAGCCTAGTATAATTATCTTTAGGATGACTCTCCATTTGTATCATTCAACATCTTCTATTTGAAGGGATGGATTTCCTTGATAGTGAAGTTATCGATTTATACAGCTATTCAACCATCTCATCGCGTAACAACTCTATTCATATGGATGAATATACCAACATTCTTCCACTATGAATAGAAAGTTACACATTCTTTCCACTTAGTTCCCTAATTTCCTAAGGACTCATGAGAGTAGCACTAATGAAAGGAGGGATGAGAGGAATTTCAATAAATAAAGAGTCACATGATTCCGCTTAGTGCGAATTCGAACAGAGTGACTATGAAAGCAGTAGTGCATGAAGAGCTTAGATGAAAAAATTTCAAAGAATGGAGTCTCACCGGTTCCACTTAGTCCTAATTCTCATAGGACCTGAAAAGCAAGCAATGATGAGGCATTGATGTGAAGTTTCAAAAGAATGAGTTCATGGGTTCCACTTAGTCCTAATTCTAAGGACTATGAGAGCAACAGTGTTGAAGAGCATGATGACGAATTTCAAAAGAATGGATTGTCACAATGTCCACTTAGTCCTAATTCTAAGGACTATGAAAGCAGCAGTGATGAAGAGCGTGATAATGAATTTGAAAAGAATGGAGTGTCAAAGTGTCCACTTAGTCCTAATTCTAAGGACTATGAGCAGCGATGATGAAGTGCATGATGATGAATTTCAAAAGTATGAAGTTTCACGATGTCCAGTTAGTCCTAATTCTAAGGACTATGAGAGCAGCTTTGATGAAGAGCGGGATGATGAATTTCAAAAGTATGGAGTTCCATGGTGTCCAGTTAGTCCTAATTCTATATGAGAGCAGCTTTGATGAAAAGTGGGATGATGAATTTCAAAAGTATGGAGTGCCACGGTGTCCAGTTAGTCCTAATTCTAAGGACTATGACAGTAGCAGTGATGAAGAGCGGGATGATGAATTTCAAAAGAATGGAGTGCCACAGTGTCCACTTAGTCCTAATTCGAAGGACTATGAGAGCAACAGTGATGAAGAGCGTGATGATGAATTTCAAAAGAATGGAGTGTCACAATGTCCTCTTAGTCCTAATTCTAAGGACTATGAGAGCAGCAGTGATGAAGGACAGGATGATACACTTAGTCCTAATTCTAATGAGTATAAAGGTAGCAGTGATAAAGGACAGGATGATGCACTTAGTCCTAATTCTATGGACTGTGAGAGCAGCACTGAAAATGCACATGAGGAAGAATATCCAATAAACATCGAGTCAAATTTTCCATTGAGTCTGAATTCTAAGGACTATGACTGTAGCACTGAAGAAGGGGAAGATGAAGAATATCCTCCAAGTTAGTATTTGAAAAGCAAAGTTGATCATAGTGTGGATAACATTCCTCTTAATGATGATGAAAATCCTTATACAAATGATGATCCAATGATGGAGATGTTTCCAAGCAATATCGTATTGAGGAGTAGGAGAAAACCTTTTCGTATCAATGCAAGATGTTCTAGTTATACAAGGGATAGAGCAGAATATATGATGAGAAGAAGTTCTATCAATGCACTCATTTCAAGTGAATGTTGCCAAAAACATTGCTTGAAACATATGGATTTCAAATTTGCATTAGAGAGCAGGAAGAGATATTTGTCAATGAATAAAAGCATGCAAAATTCATATTTAGTTGGGTGCATGCAATCTACATTGTCAAGTTATGGCTTCATCATTATAGGACTTTTATATGTGTAGAAAGCTTTCAAAAATGTTTCATTTCAATTGGGGAATTTTTCGTCTCCCCCCCCCCTCAAGAATTCAAGAAAATTTGGAAAAGGATCCCACATTTTATTCTGAAGTACGTCATAAAAGATAGTTTGGGCCATTATCAAATACTACAATGTCATGGATGAAAGATTTCTTTTCAAAGCATGGAGAGTGTATGCCAAATAGAGACACAATACATATTCCAGATAATTTTTCAAGATGAGAAATCTACAACTTATACAAAGAATATGCAGAAGCTGTTGAGGGACATGCCCAATTTATTACATATCAATATTTTGTGAAGGTATGGAAGAAAGAATTCAACAACGTCCATATTCCTAAGAAGACAAGGATGGGGATTTGCAGTACATGTGCTTCTCTTAAATAAAAAAGGGACAAATGTGAAGGTCAGAAAGAGGTAGGCATTCATAACTTTAAACTTTTAAAATTGTTATATTCATCAAGTATGAAATAACAATATTTCTTAATGGCTATTCTTTTATGTTTTGTGTAGATTCAATTGTAAATAACTCAGGAGGCATCGCGAACAACAACAAACAAATGAAAGGAAAAAGTTGTACAAGCATCGAAAGAAGTGTTATGAAAATATGAATAAATATTTGGGTTTGATAATTGATGGTATGGACTAGAAGAAAACACTTTTACCACATTTTGTTCATACACCCAAAAATTTATAGTAGGAAAATTTTATTCAGTATCACTTAGTCGGTTGTATGGTATTCAATGGGAAAATGGTGCCAAAGATGTACTTCATAGCTCCAAATATCCATAATGATGCAAATCTAACAATAACCATAATTCATGATGTGCTTTCTCATTGGTCTGGTAATCTTCCTGAAGTTTTGAATCTACAATTGGACAACACTTGCTGTGAAAACAAAAATCAAGTTGTTTTTGGATATCTAAACATGCTTGTTGAATTGAGAATTTTTCAGAAGGAAAAGGTTGGTTTCCTTCTTGTTGGGCACACTCATGACCATATTGATCAGATCTTCAGTGATTTTTCAGTCACATTGAGGAGGAAGGAAGTTGGGAGCTTTCCATCATTAATTGAATGTATTAAGAAATGATACATGCCAGAGCCTACTTTTGATGTGTTGGAAGAAACTTTTGACATGCGAAGGTTTATTATGGGATCATATGGTGAGGGGAAATGCATTGAACAACTTAATGCCATTAGCTTCCAACATCAATTTCGTATCAAAAAAATTGATGGGAAAACACTAATATGGGGCAAGAAGTATTCAACTACCGCAGAATGGGCACCATCATCAGGTTTGCAATTTTTGAAGTTTATTCCAGATCATCCAATATTTGCATCAAAAATATTTTTATTACAATCAGTTGGTGAAGTTCATAATGCATGCAAACAAAATAGAGATATAAATTATTTTGATTGCCTAGAAGAAATTAAAAAATGTATTACATATACATATAAGTACTTTGACGTTGCTGATTCAGTTTGGTGGGAGACATTTTTCAATAATCAAAGTGATATCATTTCAAAAACAACAAATGAAGATATACCTTTGAAAAATCCATTTATTTGGCCACAAATGTGTCGAATGCACATGAGGAAATAAACATTGTTGAATAGCAACAATCTCAAGATATTATTAATTCTTCACAGGTAGAGGAAAGAGAGATGTATATTGGTTCCAGAAGATCTCGTGCACAAAGTGAAGCCGTGGAAGACCTTTACAGGGGTTCACTAAAGGATATTAAGGAGGGTTGCATGATCGCAGTGCTAGCAGATGGAGATCCCAATGGCTATCCATTCTGGGTTGCTAAAGTTATAAAGGTCTTTACAGGAAAATGAGGATGTTAAGTGTTGAAGTACATTGGATATGCACAAATACACACCCATTCAATGTGTGTTAGTAAACCAGAGATGGTAGTGAGAAAAAAAATGCAGAAAGAGAAAAAGAAGGGCATGAATATAAATCATCGCCGCAAAGACATATTGAAATTGGAGGATGTCGACTACTTGTTTATGACTCAATTTAAACAAGAGAGAACTCTTCGCTTCAAGATGATTAGAAGTTCTGAAAGGTGTTACCAGAAGGAACAGTGTTTTGAGATGGGGTCTGCTGAAAAACCAGTCATAAGATCTAGAGAATTTTGAAACTGAAATGATGGGCATGCATGTGGACTCAGGATGGGGGGCACTAGTTGATGAAAGAGAAGAATATGGAACATCTTCGTCAGCATCCAGTCACTCATCTGAAGATGTGAATTCTAATGGCGTGCAAGAAAATATGAGTGATTTTGAATAATTGTTTAAGACAGTTTATCTAACTAGTGTATGCATCGTGTCTTGAAATAAAATTTTTTATTTCCATCTGGTGTTAAATGAGAAGTTATGAGTCATTTTTATGTTGTTGGATCATTTTACTAGCATTTTTTTTAAATTTTGAAAATTGATCCTACGAAAAAAATCGTCGTTCCAGTATAATCACTTTTTCATTTTCAAGCTGTAATTTGCACGAAAATTTTGTTTTCACTGCCATTTTTAAAACATGTTCAAAATTGTCCCTAAAAAAAAAACCATCATTCCAGTATACACACTTTTCGTTTTTAGCGTTGTTTCTGAGATTTTTTTTTCGTTTTTTGGCCAGAGTTACCGTTTTGAGTTTATAGTTCCCGTTTCAAAGTTTACATTGTTAATCGTCAAGATGATGAAGAAGATAGCTTGAAGGAGGGATTCAGAAAACTGTGACAGTGACATATCAGATGTAGTGACAGTTACAAACGTCAGCAAATATTCGGGTTTGGATGCATCTATCTTTCTATTGATCAAGAGCGAAGAATATAGTAACAAATAATTATTAGGTATGGGATTTTGTTCTAACTGTGGTCCATTTCCTTGTCTATGCAATAATGATAGTGATGATTACATTGAAACAACTGAACTTTCACTCATGCGTAAAAGTGAAAGTAAGCACTATAAAGAGAAAAAAGATTTAAAAATGATGCCTCTAAAAGCAAAAGATCAAGGCAAATCATAAACAATGGACAATGCAGATGTGCCTATGCCAAGAAAAGATAATTATGAACAATGGACAGAAAAAATGAAGTCTAATCTAATGAACCTTGATGTTTGGTATCTAGTATGCAATGGTTGTACCCAAATTCCTCCATCATATGAGGAAGTGAAAAAGACCAGTAAGGAATTGAGTGGCATGTTTTAGAGCATACCTGATTCAAGATTAAATAAGGTTATGCATTATACAACTACAAAGAAATTGTGGGATAAGATACAATCAATCCATGAAGAAATCCCAAAGGAATATTCCTCATCAGGGGAACTACCAGGTAATCCTATCCCTAACAATGTGTCAAAAAATGAGCATGATAACAAAACAAACTTTGTTGTGTTAGATTGAGTTGATGATTCAGACGAAGACAAGTTAGAGGGAATTTTTTTATCTTAGTACAAAACTTGATCTTGCTTTGGAAAATATTGTTAATCTTAAAGATACGTTGCAGGCATATGATAACAAGGATCATATTAAATCAGTAAATGTTGTTGTGGAATCTAAACATTATTGTGAAGATATTGAAGCTAAGATCATCTCTCTAAGATCATATCTTGAAAAATCAATTAAGCAAAATAAAGAACTACTTCAAGCATTTGAAGAACAAGAAAATGGGTTGAGATAAGAGATTCTCAAATTAAAAGAGCAAGTGGAAGAAGGAAGAAGGGTTGAAGAAGTTATGAAGAAGCAATATCTAAAAAAGAAAAAACAATATCAAAGAATGGAGGTTGAGGTAAACACTCTAAAAGGTAAATTAGAAGAAAAATATGAACATTTCATTAGGGGAATTTTGAGGTCTAAAATGAGCCTCCTAAGGGAATTATAAAATAATAGTGGAAATAATAAAATAATATTAGATTACATCATCAAATTTTAGAGGGAAAAAAGAGAAAACTACATTTTCAACTTATCTCCCTATGGGTTTACTCAAATTTCAAGAAGGAACACTCATTGAATGCATAATTTGATTTCTCATCCAAGGAGTACACATATTGCATATTTTTTATGGACCCTGCTACATGAAAAATGAGAAATACGTGAAAAATGTGATTGCAATAACGTTTTTTCATGTATTTCTCATTTTTCGTATAGTAGGGTCCATCGAAAGTATGAAACATGGGTACTCCTTGGACGAGGAACCAAATTTTGCATCCAACGAGTACTCCCACTCAAAATTTGAGTAAAACCATAGGGAGATAAGTTGAAAAGTAGTTTTATTATTTTATTATTTTTTAATCTTTTTACTTTTTTACCCCAAAAATGGTGAATCATTCCCCATGGTTGACATCATCATTTTGAATCCTATTGGTTCTTATAAAGTTTATTTTAGTTGTACATTTTTCTTAGGAGGCCCATTTTAGACCTAAAAAGTTCTCTAATGGAGATCTCAAGATAGTACTAATATTTTGGATAATATTCTTAGTAGTCAAAGGTCTCCCACCATCAAATTTGGTCTTGGTTTTCATGAAACTATTGAAGGAGAATCTAGTTCACAAGCTTATGCAAGGTATTCTAAGTGTAACAATGAAAAACCTGAAATTCTCAACAAAGAGATAAGAAGTCAACCTAATCAACAACCAAGGAGCGTGAATCTTCAAATAAAATCATTTACTCCTAACTATAGAAATGTTAATCTATTCTCTCCTCTGATCAATAATGTTGAATGTTTTATATTTCATGATTATGGACATGTTGCAGCCAATTGCAAAAGTAGATTGTTTCAATCTCAAGAAAATAACTGCTTCACAGAATGATCATCATCTTCCAGGTACTCAGGCTTCTTTAAGGGACATTGTTTTGCTTGAAATATATTTGGTCACAAAGCTAGTAATTTCTATAGAAGGAATATGAAACATAAATATTATCATTCCTCTGCTCATATAAGATATTATACGTGTAACAAGCTTGGGCATGTAGCAAAATAATGTAGGAACAAAGCTATGGATCACCTCAGACAACATGGAAATCAGTTAGATAAGAATATTGATGTCAGAAGACTTGAAAAAGATGGATCTGCCAACATTTCTCATAATAAGCAGAGAGAAGAAGAACAAATAACTTGTGGTCTTTCTCTCTGCTTGTTTGAAGAAGAAGATGAATGGTACATAGATAACGGATGCTCTCATCACACAACTAGAGATAAGAGAAAGATTGAGTTTCTCAAGTAAAACCAATATGGTAAGGTTATTCTTGGAAATAATGCTCTAGCAAAAGTTCTGGAAAAAAGTAGAGCCATAATTAATAAACATAGAGGAGAAATTGATACTTAATTAGTTCAAGGGATAAAGCAAAATATTTTAAGTGTAGGTCAAATGGCGGATGAAGGAAATATAATTGTGTTTACATCAACCAAGTGCAAGGTTATGGAAGAAGAAACTAGAAAGGTCATAGCAAGATGATACAGAAATCCAGACAAATTATACATGTTTAAAGAATTGAATTCTCGCAGAAATGAGGAGGACTCAGACTTAGATTAAAAGAAGATGATCTCTATTGCAATAAAATATTCTTAAAAGAATACTTCTAAAAATGGTTGTAGAAGTGATGTGAGGTATGTTAGTGTCGATATCTTCATCCCTCCATCAGTGATCAAATTTCTCTTTTTGCATGCAAAGTTGGTGTCCCATCTGATCAGCTACATTCCATTAGGTCATGGATCAACTGATGGTAGTGGTTCATTGTTAATTTCCCTCATGCCATTTAACTGCTAGCCTATTTTCACATGTTCAGGTCATTTACTGTTATTTTATTTCATTTCATTTACCAAAATCATTTTTAGGGTTTTAGGTCTCATTCGGTCTAGGGTTTGCCACCATGGTCATCATCAAAAACTCAATAAAGGGTCAACAGGAACATGCGGAGGTCTAACAAGTTCATCAGATCAAAATTTCACTAAAGATATGCTCAATGAAAACAAAGTTTTTATTTCTATGTACAAAATTTTTATGTAATTTCAATATTTTCTATATGTAATAAGTTCAAAGCTGCTGCCCTTTCTCACCTTGCCAATGCCAACCACTGCAGACAAAAACACAAGCATCAATGCATCAATTTACCAAATGATTAAGAAAAGTCAATTTTAATGGAAAAACAGCTCAAGATCAAAAGTGACTTTGACATTAGAAAAGTGGGTTTGAGAATAAGTAAAAATTTAAAGTCATCCATATATAAAGTGAAAGGGGTGCCATTTGTCATTTCCTTGTGAAAAATACCCTTGGAGAAAAAAAAATCACGATTTGGAGCAAAGGAGATCAAAAACCCTATTTTCCAAAGCAACTTGGCCTAGCGCTGTGCATCAGAGGCAGTGCACTACGCATCAGGGTGGCGTTGTGCATCAGTGCCTTTCTTGCAGTGTTATTTTGCACGGGCACTGCGCATTAGGAGGGCACTGTGCATTGGGCCCAGTGCACTGTGCATTAGTCCAAACATTCCTAAATCGTTCCAAATCATGCCATAACCCTCAAAAATGTTGCATTTCCATTGTACAAGTAAGTAATCATCATCCTAAAGCTGAATTTAAGGTCATACTTATGTTCTTCATGAATCTTGCATGTTTAAAGTGAAACCTTAGCTTGTCTTCACTATTTTCCATTTCATTGTGCAATTTTCATTCCATCATCGCAAAAAACATCATTAAACCCTTTTCACTCTTTTATTACCTTAAATCACTCCATTTATCCCATTTTCCCATATCCCACTCCCCTAAAACAACTAATTCCCCTCACTAAACCCTAGTTTCCCAAAACTAATCCCTTCATTCCCCAATTCCATTTCCCAAGAGTAAAATCTCTTCACACTCATCACCATTGTCCTCCTTCATTAGCATTTTTCACCATATCTTCATCTCAACATTTTCCTAAGACAAGCACCATGGCAAGAAATAGTGATTCAAGCTATGAAGAGGAAACATTAAGTAACAGTTCAAGAGAAAGGAATGTACAGCCTAGGAGACCTCACAAGGGTGGAAAAATTATTAGAAAGGAGCCTATTAGCATGACTAAACACCTTGCTTGCCCCCTTACTACCACATGTTTCAGTTGTGCTTGGGTAAGGCCCATTTCCCTCTCCTAGGGTTTTGAAGGTAATTTCTCTCGTATGGTCAAATCATCAAAAAAACTTGTATCCTGATGTTCATACACCTTACCTATCCTTAGTGTACCTTATTAAGCACTTTCCATCACTGATATCCCTCAAATTCATCATTTTCCCATCAACCCTAGCTTCTTGCTACAATTTGACAACTTTCTAAGCTAGCCTTGTGTTTTTCCCTTTTGGACCCCTTCCCCTCACTCAATCTTTGAAATTCCACTTTACCCTATTTCCTAACATCCCTCCCTACTTCCCAAAACTTTCTCAAGAATTTAGAAGCCCCTTATCCCCTTCATTTCACTTCATCTCGACAAATCCCCTGTTCCACACATCAGGATAGGTTTTATTCAAATGATGTTTCTGAGCAAGGAAAAATGAATTTGGAAAATATGAGAACGGTTGTTGTTCACAATAGGCCCAGGAAGAAAACCCTCCTTCACTTTTTACACAGGTGTCATGGTTTTAGAGAAATGTCAAAAATATAGTTGCCTTAGGAGAATTGTTGCACCTCTGGAATGACCATGGGAAAATCACGATTTCTCCTAGCTTGGTTAGCCAAATGACTTGCTTGATGAGTGGAATGATAACTAGACACAAATATTTTTCCAATGAGCTATCATGAACTCAATTTGGAGTTGAGGAAGACCTTAAAATTTTGATTGCCAACACTCTGCATTTAGGCAGCCTCATTTTGCACATGTTGACCAATCTTGGGAGATTTGACTTTTGACAGGGAAAATGAACTCCAAATTGAAAAATTCAAGATGTTTTGGAAATTAGAATCAGTAATATTTCCAACAAGCTATCGTTCACCCAATTTGGACACCAAGAAGGCCTCCAAAATTGGTCTGCAAAAGGGCGATGCGCATCAACTTTTTGCAAAACATATGAAATTTCATCCGATGTGCAGCGCCACTGGCGTTGCGCATTGAGTTGGCTGGGAATTTTGCAAAATTGCTTACATTTTTGGTTTCCTCATGAAAAGATACTAAAACCTAGAAAGTTTCGTGAAGTTTAGAGGAGATCTGGGTCACCTAAAGGGAAAAAAACACCTAAAAAATGCCCTCTCTGCCACTTTTTGGACCCACGCGAAGCAGTCTTGGGAGAAGTGATTTTTGAAGGGGCAAATGGACTCCAAATCCAAAAATTCAAGTTGTTCTAGAAAGTAGATAGATAGATCTTTCCAAAAATAAATCTTGGAGCTAATTTGGTGAAGACGAAGGCCTTTTGACTCAGCCTTTAAGTGGCATTGTGCATCAGGCTCATGGCGCTGCGCATCAGGCAAAATTTTTCCAATTTTGCTCAAAACTCAGATTTTCACCTAGTTTTCTACCAGTTTGACTTTTTCTTCTCTCATGGTCAAATTCATGATGTAATATGATGTAAATTGATGTACTATGATGTAAAAATTATGAAAAATGACTTAAGGAGGTAGATACATTAGTTTTAGGTGGTTTTGAACTGAATGAATCAGTTTCCATAGTTTTAGAGGCAAGCTGTTCCACTGCCTATTTTTCAGTTCCTAGTTTAGATCTTGTTGAAACAGCTCCTTGACTCATGGATTCGACCCCTGATGGCTAGCATAGGTGGTTTGATGCATATATCTTGTACTTTCTTAGTCATTTGTCAAGGTTGGACTCTTGTGGATGCATTGAGCACTATTGTACATCACTTATGCAGTTTGGCAAGGAAATGAACCAGGGTTTTGCAGCATTTCATGGGATTCTTGTGGTAATGTGAATTAGCATTGTTTTCTTCTCTGTAATTCAGTTGATCTTATGTTTATGTGTGTCATTATTTCTCTTATTTTGCATAACTAAATGAGTCAAGTGTAAAAGGTAGAATCCATTAGTGTTTCAGTGCTCTGCCTTAGGGTTTATTTAGTTTTATATGTTTTCTACAGTCTGAAGAGGACTCATGACATTTGCATGCCCTCTCCAGCTCCTCATCAGTCTTTAGACTCACCATTACACTCATTTCTAAGTGTTAAAACACTTGCCTACCTCGCCCCACAAAAACCTCTGCAAATCTGTGTTGATTTCTCAGACCCAAAGCTGCCTTCCCCATCTGATCCAGCAACCAACCATTAAAAATCAATCAAATTCCTCTAAGCAAGCATACTTAGCCTAAAATTAATATTCATATCAGTCATCTCAAGCCTTCCTTGATAAATTTTCATTGAGATTGACAAGGAGAGAGCCCTCTCCCAACCTGGTAGGGATAGCTACCAAGTTAAGCATGGTTTGATGTTACCCTAGACCTGCCTTTCTCAGCCTGAGGTAGATTGAGGCCCTAACAAGGTACATGACCTCATGAGAAAAAAATATGATTATCAGGTCCTGAAGATCAATGATGTATAATCTCAAGGGGAGAAATACATATGTTGATGATGATTCACATGGTTGTTTTAATATTCATAATTACTAACAGTACGTCTGATGTAGTAACAATGGATAGGTACATACAGTACAGGCTCAAGGGGAGCTATGGTTATGAAAATTCAACATTTTACTTTCTGTATGCGGATCCTCTAAAGGACAATCATGTATATACATGAGTTCAAATCCAGAAAGTCGTGTATGTTTCTCTATGATGAAGAAATAATAGCATTGTCCTAGGGAGGAGTCTTGATATGCTTCAGTTAGTTATTATTTGCATTTCTGGTTTTGACTTTGGTTGGTTATAGTCAGTGGATCCTACTTAGCAATGGTATTGGCTTATAATTTTTTATGATTCTTTTCAATATGCCATGGATTTACTTATTGATGAAGCTTGTTTAATGACCTTACTGATGGATGAGTTGATGTGATCAGACTTGACAGTGAACAATTAGCACAGGTTTAGGGGGAGTATTTTCTATGCTTCTAATAGTGCATTGTTGGCATTATGCTTGCTTTAAAATTTCTTGTTACATAATGATTCTTATATTAATGATGCTGCTGAAGATACTCATGTTGCTGAATTTTTTGAATGGTGATTATATGTTGCATCATGTTATGTTTCTACCATGGGTTTCCTATGATGAAATCATAGATGATACTTATATATTTCTTGAGCCACATAGTTGTTATGATGCTACTGATCAGATTTATGATGATAGAAGATTATTTTTATGATGCATATGGTACATATGTTATGTTACTTACATGTTGATCTTCATAAGCTTAAGGAGATAAAAAGAGCTTGATTATACAATGATCTGAAAATGGACTGTACTTGTTTAAAGGTGCAAGGTATCCATTTTCCTATAATTGCAAATGTGAGCTATATACTCCAAGTGACCTCTAAAAAGGTGAAAACTTCTTATTTCTTATACAGAGATAGATTGTAGGGGCATTCACCGGACATGGCACCTCTAAAGAGAGGATGAGTTCCAGAGGCTACCTGGCCCTCTACAGGCTCTACCTAAAGAAATAGCAAAGTAAGCACTTAGAAGCCTTTGACATGCACATACTTGAAGTTTGATATCTTGCGGAATAAGACAATTAACTTTCTATAGCTGAATAGGTGATTATGTGTATATGAAAGCTATGTATATTTGTTGTTTAAAACTTTATATCAATTTTGTTTAGCATATCATCTTCAGCAAATAAAGACATCAAAATGATAAAGAAGTTCACCCCTTATGGGCTACATCTGCTGGACCAAGCCTCTCCAGCTAGGCTTGTCCTCTTGTATTAAAAATGCTACAAAGGCTAATACAAGAATATGAGTGTCTCAAAGGACAGATCTGACTGTAAATATAGAATCAGAAGATAGGAATTAGCTAAACATGCTCTTTCCCAAGCACTAAACAGTGAAATTGTACCTGATACAGTACTTTCACCAATTGGCCCTGGTGGCCCTTTAAACTTGCATGGAGAATTTTGAGGTGAAGATGACCTCAATTGGTTCTGAAACATCTGCCATTAGACTCAGAAGGTCGAAAATAGCAGACATAGGCTTTTGAATCACCAAAAATGGATGAACACAGCTCCCAAACAGCTCAAACACTGAAATGGCCCTGGTGGCCCTAAAAGCTTCCCTGAAGCTAAACACTGAGAAAAATGCCTCAACAGGAAAAATATGCTGTAGAAATGGATTCAAAATGCTGAAAAACTTCAGGAATGACCTTCATTCCACATTCACTGGCTGCACGATTCCCAATGCAGCTCCCACACTAATTTGGCCCTAGTGGCTCCTGGAACTTCCACGAAGCTAAAACACCTTCAAATGACCTTAGATAGCTGTGAAACCTATGCCAATGGCTTCAGAAGGTCGAAGAGACCCAAAATCGAAAAAAAAATCGTCCAAAACGGACTTTCCTAGCCAAAGTTATGGCCATTTACTCCCAACTGCCAGTGTCCCTTGAAAAACTCCAGCTAACTTTAGTTACGGCCAGATAAGCCCGCCACATTTGGTGCCACCGCCAACAGCTCCGCTAAATATGGCATAACCGCCGCTAACTGACTGCCGTCACTGGGTAGTGGTCATATGGTATGGTCATGTGAACGGGGGCTGGCCCTTAGGGGCTGGCCCGCTTTGGTTTCCCGCCTAAACAATTTAAACTTTATAAAAGAATACCACCACCTGTATAACATATGTGATCCATGTAGTGCGTCGGTAAACTCTTGAACTGTTATAAGATAGGTTGTGGGTTCAACCCACAAGTCGACCAAAAGAATTTAAACAATATGCACCCCAATTTGCTGACGTCATCATGATGTCACTTGAGCCACGTGGTGGCCTCCAGGCTTGCCACGTGGCAGTTTTGATTGGCTGCCTGGAAAGGAATGTTCTAAAGAATATTCTACATAATATTTCAAGAATATTCTACGGAATATTTTTTTTTTAATGTTTTTTTTTTAAACTATTCAAAAATTAAGGGTTATTGGGCGATTTTGTTTTCGGCATAACTTTCTCATACGGCGACCGTTTTTCGAACTGTTTGCGGCACCAGAATCAGGAGGACGAGCTCTATCCAGTTGTTCAAGTTTGAGCTAGTTCTGAACACTTTCATTTTTGACCATTTTACGACACTTGGTCCTGAGCTCCTGATCATACAACCTCATTATTTGATGATGATGAGTGTCACTCATTACTTTTATATTGATGTCATTATGCCTTCAAAGATGTGTAATTTGCATATGGTGTAGTTATGGATGATGAAGCCTATAGTGCTTGTTTCTCACATCTACGTGATATGATGCATGGTATATTGTAGAATTGAGGCTTCTGTGATTGATCATAGTTATAATTATAAGAAGAGCTTCGGTGTAAATCACATGAAAAAGACCTTTGTCGACGCGTTTCGAACCAACTAGTGTGGTTGATCATCAGGACAAGTTGAAGAAACAAATCTGGCCTAGCATGCTAAATAGACTGAGCAGAGACTCCAACAATTACATAACGGCTATTTTTGACTCTAGGACCAAGGTCAAACTTATATTAATAAATTTAATATTGTTATTATTTTTATAATATTAAAATTAATAATATATTATTTGGGATTGGTGCTCTTGATGGTATCAAGGAGATGGGTTACTAACAAAGTTTGATAAATGATGGTGAGCTCATGGTTTGCTATTGATGAATTTTCTCATTGATGATAAGCTAGATACATACTACTATCTATATGTCATTGGATATCATTGATGGGTGAATTACAGATAAGGATCTTATGGATGATTACTTAAGTTTAATGTTGATGAAGTGGTATTGGTGTCATAGTTGTTCTTGCATGAAGAAAATGGGACAAGGGAATGATGTTACTATAGGTTTCATGAAGACAAGGTTATTAATATACTACTGCTACAACTGCTAAATGATACTTGGAGGCATGGCATATTTAGTCACTTATTGATGATGTTGAGGAGTGATGTTACTTTTCCCTATCTTACTTTATGATGATATGCTTGGTTCTCACATATGTTGATTGATGCATGAAAAGTTATGTGGCTATGCTACAAAATATCCATATGCCTTTTATGAACATGGATTGAGGCTCTTCCTACTAAGGGAAAGAGAAAGTTGACCTTGATGAGGTCAAGAGGATGGGTTGATAACATATCTCTATGAAAAAATCTTATGTTGTTGATGTTGCATACTTGGTCACAGGTTGATGATATTAAAGCTACATTGTCTTATCTTGCAAATTGATGATGAAAATATGCATGTTGTTGTTCATGTTGTTGCTGACAGATGCTTATGGTGTAGATACCATATGGTTTACGATGATTTTTGATGACTATCATGGTCTTATTAAGGTCTTTGGTCTTGGTTATAAATTCCATTTTTATCTCTTGATGTAAAGGTCATGTAAATATATGTAATAAATCATTGTAAAATTTAGTCATGTGGGGACTATTGTGGTCAAGTCATGTGATCCCATCATTTTGGGCATGTGATGTAATGTTGATTCAAATATGTAACCCCACTTTGCTGGGTGATAAATGTAAGCATGTGTCATTACTGATAGGAAAGGTCATGTATGGTTGAGTCATAGATTCATGCACTTCTTTGTATATCTTCAAAAAATTCAGCATGTGCTCTAGGGGGAGCATGGTCAATAGCCAATGTTTATACTCAATAGATCAGATCACAATGCTTGTGTCAAAAAAGGGAGAGAATCCTTCATTCAGAATTGGTCATCCCTTTGCCCTTGATGTCAATGGGGGAGAGAAGCTTGGTGTTTGGAGAATGCTTGATTACTTGGGAATGCTTAGTATCTTGGGAGAGAAACTTGGTATATCTGCAAATGTGTGTATGGGTGGTGGTGACCAAACACCAAAGTGGTTGTTGTCAAGTCCAAAGGGGGAGATTATTGGAATTATGACAAATGTGTTGTCCTTGATAGCAACATACATAATAAATATGTCAACATGATGGTAGCAGGATGAGTATTCAAGCTAGTAAATATGTGACAGAAAGATTGGACAAAGGAATATCAGTTCAGAGATAGAGGAATGATAAATTTGAAGTTTGAGGAAGTATTCATGGGTTCTGTGAAGCAAAGTCATGTACATACGCAGGTATGGTGAAGAAAATTCGCGTACAATTTCTGCACCATGGTATTCTAAATACCATGGGTATTTACATGGTATTGGCTCATAGTAATGAGCGTGACAATGAATATTTGATCCCGTCAAAGAATACCATCGACATAACTAGGGGTTTGGACCATGGAATTGGCTAAGGCCCAATCTATATAGGATATGGGTATCAAAGTGTTTTTGTGTGCATGATATGGGTTATTGATGAATTGTTTGATCTAAAATAAGTGTGCACCCAAAAGTGTGATAATGGATTAGGTCTTATAGATCTGAAATGACTACACATTGGATAATTTGCTTATGGGTTGATAGATTTGTGATGATGATGTTATAATGTGTGGCTTTTACAGTGTATGTCGATATTTGGGTTTTATTAATGTTTTCTTTTGCATCAAAGGTATGATTTAGTAGTCATAGATCTATACGCAATTTGTCTTTTGAAAGATCAGGTATATACACGGATTTGTTTCTAGGTAGTTGCATATTGATTCTACAGTATGGACAAATATGTATGTAGGTATACTTCTTGAAATGCATGTACATATGTGGAAGTGTCTTATAAGGGTTTGTAACACCCTCCTCCCACATCTACCCAAGTAACCGTCCAATCCGGGTACACATGTGACGAGAAGCTACTGTGATATGATTCGACTCCCTATGTGTTAGTTAAGGAAGTGGAACCGAAAAAACGCACCATGCAAACCTTCCACATCAGCAACAGAACTCCCAAGAGCCATCCCAACCACTTAGGTAACCAACCCCTCAACCCCACTGAGTTTTTAGGCCATTAAAATATTGGATGCTCCCTTGATATGGAGATGCATGCTTCCAGGAGACTCCACACACTCCCACAACATGGGTGTGCATGCATATGGGGACTTTTCTCCTCAGACCTATGCATGTTACTCTGGGATTTGTGCCAGTTTTTCAGGCCTAGAGCACATGTCACTACCCATAACTCAATGAAAGACTCAGAAATGAATTTACACAACATAACAATGATACATTTGCAAAAACATTGATGAGGACTAGATTGGACTCCTACTTGCCATGACATGCATTTCGTCAAACATTTCTCAAACATAAAATCTACAGTTATTAACAACATAGCTGAGCATATGGGTCTCATACTTATCTAAGATTCGCTATGAGGCATTGTTTCCTTATCACATTAGTTGCATTATCATCTATTAGGCCATATATACATTGTTCATTCACTTACAAGTAAAATCATGATGTGAATCATACATAGCCACTGCGATAATACATGTGCATAACAAGCATAATAACAAAATAAATACTAGGGAAAAAATAACCATTAATCCACATAACCAATACAATAATCATGAAATAAAAAGGAGAATTAACCTCATATTAATGATTAAAGCTCAACCAAGTTCGAGGCTTCCAAAAACCACCCGACCATATACATGGTTAAGCCAAATCTCTCTTCAACCAATCACACCCATGCCATATTCCAAGAATGAATATGGAATCTCATAAAATAAGTCAATCAAAACCATCTAGATCTTAGAGAGGCCAAACCACATCAACCCCTCAAACAGTGATTCCACCTCATGGTCAGACATCACTAACCATCACCTGATTGGTCTCTACCCAAGCTGTCAAGGGATCCATATCATTTTTCCAAACCTGGATTCCAAGACTAGTAACTCAACCCACAGTTGTTGTCGAGCTCAAGAACCTTTTTCCAACCAAGGCTCCAGGACTAGTAACTCAACCCACAAATTCTATCAAGCTTCAAATCATTTGTCCAACGAAGGCTCCAGGACTAGTAACTCAACCCACCAAGGGATCTAGGGCGTTTGTCCAACCAAGGCTCCAGGAACTAATAACTCAACCCACAACCTAAGGAATATTAGAACCAACCAGAGAAAAAAAAATAAAACCCACAACACCATGCTATCTAGGAAATGGCAAGGCTAGGAAAATCCATTGTCAATCTAGGCAATCCTCCTTGCTAATGACATCTCATAACTAAGAAACCACATGCATGCCAAAACTAGTGAGGAAAACATACATGAAACTCTGTACCTACAAGAAAAACTCATTGTAGCTACTGATCTCGTTGTCCTCTTGCACTTTCCTTCTCTTCCTTTCCCTTCTTTCTCCAAGCATGCAAGTATGCCACACTCTCCAAGAGTGCTCCAAGAAAACTCTAAGTCTCCAAGAGAATGAGAGAGATAGAGAATAGAAGAGAGCTCCACCAAAAACTTGTCAGGAGCTTGCCAATTGATCCCCATAAGCCTTTTTATCAATGAGGCCTCTATTTTCGCCAATTTCCATTATCTTCCTTCAATTTCATCCTCACATGAAACCTATGACCTTTCACCTTCCTTTTCTCCTAGTTTCCTTTATTTTCATAAATAAACTGCCAAATAAATGCCTCTTTCCTTTCCAAAGCCTTTGACATTTCCTTTTCAAATTTCTTTAGCCATGATAAACCGAATTAACACCCACTAGGATGTTTTTCCTACCATTCAACGTGGAATACATGTCCCATGACCATGGTCTTATATATTTTTACTTGGATTTTTGACCAAAGCTATTACAGAACCCTCCCCCTTGGGGGAACATTGTCCTCGGTGTTCAATGACACCTATAACCAACAAGACCGTTGAAAACAAAACATACTTCCCATGGAGCTTTATAACATAGCTCGTTGCAGTATTTTCAATGAGCACCACTTAAACATGCCAAACATACCATTTACTGGAACTTTATAACACAACTCATTACAATATTTACAATAATAACCACATATACACACATACACATTTGCTTGAACCAGCAAATAAACATAATGTCTATGGAGCTTTATAAATCCAACTCAATACAATATTTACAATGATATACACATATACGCATATGAACATTTTCTCAACCAACAAATAAAAGGATATGATGCATGCATCCACAACAAGTGAATCTAGAGGCTCGCACCTCCACCCTCAAAGTAATATCAAGATTCACCTCCTTCCTAGGAAGTCCAAAATCCAGTGCAAGGTTAAATATACATCCAATGCCTAGCACTATAATCCTGTGCTAGTTGTCCTCTCAATTAATAGTTACCAACTCATTGTTCCATGACACACTTCCATTGTGCATTTGATATCATCTAGCAATGCTAATGACCAAAAAATATATATCTTTGACCTTCCCTTCTCTGCTACATAATCCCTTGGGCAATCTAGTCACTGCCTTCCATGCAATTATACACCTTCCAAGTTCCAATCACACCCCCATCCCGGGTAGTCCATCCATCGGTCAGGTTTCCTTGCATCGAAAGGTCCAAAAACCAAGGCATAACCCTGCCTCAAACCATCATAATGGACATAGCATGCTCATGGAAATCAATGGAAACTATTAGGTACAAGTGTCCCACAATGACCCTACTCCTAAAGTGCTTTACTGCCATATTGCTACATGTTCCAATTTATTTCACTATTGTTGCTAATTATTGCAGTCGGTTTCAACCACCTAACCTGGGCATTTCCCATGCTTTTCTTTACAAAATACATAACTACCATTAGATATAAAATAAATTGAAATAACTTCAAATAATACCTCATTGGTGGCCTATCAACAAGGTACGCTTGCAATTCTGCTCTCTTCCTGTCACAACAAATCAAACTATCATCTTTGATCAAATCATCGTGTATAAACATATCAAATCAGGTTAGCTCAAAACACAACCATCATAGATCAAAATCACAAATCATGTGTAACCATGATAAACTAGAATCATAGATCACATGTAGTCATCATAGACTGGAATCATAAATCACATGCATAATAAAATTGAAATAAAATATTGATACTTATCCTTTAATCAATCCCTAGCTTCTACCTTTGTCATTATTCCGTACGCACACCGGATTAGTTGCCACACCTGAAAATGACCCAATGCCTTCTCCTCAACCATGTGTACATACACATAGTGTGCATCACACACATACAATCACACATGACATACAACATCATGCACCTACACCTGACATACCACACATACATCTACACCCAGTATACAACACAACACAATACATACTCCTACATTTGGTGTACACCACCACACAATACATACACCTACACATAATGTACAACACAATACATATACGTACACAAAGTAAAACACAACAAATACACATGTTAAGATACCATGACTACACAATGCACATACATAGTACCACATGCCCGCAACACAACATGTATGACATGTGCACAATAATGCATGTACACTAGTACCATATGCAGAACATGTACACAATACCACCTATACAAATCACCACCTTCACAACGAGTGCACAACATCATGTGTACATGACACCACCTACACAATGTGTACACAATGCCACATGTACATGACACCACATTTTCACAACACCACTTGTACAATCATGCACACAACACCATATGTACATAGCACCACATGTACAACATGCACACAACACCATATGTACATAGCACTACATATACAACATGTACATAGAACCCTATGTACACAACACTACATATCCAACATGTGCACAAAACCATATGCAAAACATCGCATATCCATCGTGCATTTAGTACAATATGTACACAACGCTGCATATCCGACATGTACATAGAACCATATCTATATAGCAATGCATATGCAATGTACACACAACACCGTACATACAACAAGCACACAACAACATATGTACACAATACTACATATATTACATGTACACATCACCATAGGTACAATCACTAAATATACAACATGCACAACATATACACAACAACAGTACTGCACATCCAAAACCACATTGTCTCTACCTGGCAACCTTGCTTCTAGTGTCTCTCTGTCATCCATGCTTATCATAGCATGTCGTGGATCTCACTGCTTTCATTCAGCTGATGTATCTCTCAGAGTTTCTTATCATAACATAAACATATGCATAATACGAGCATACAATATCAATTCATATCCACATGATACTGAGCTCGTATATTTTTCATGACTACTCTCTTCACTTGATTCCCCATAAGACTAGGAACCTCGTCATGCCACTCACATGCATAAGAAATCATTCCTCCACAAGAATTATCCCTGACAACCTTGTCAGATAGAGATAGATACATAGATACATATACATAAACATTAGCATAAAAAAAACATGATCCTGTCAGACAATGACATACATGCGTATATAAGCATCATCATAATCATGATCATAACGTAATTACTAGATAACTTAAGGTCAAGGCGAAGGGAACTCCCTTTATCTGTGCACAACATGCACAACATTGAGAATAATGGTTCCCAACATAGCCAAGTAATCTGACACCTTAGATACATTTACTTCACCTTTCACGTTACATTTCTCATGGTTGTACTGCCACTATCCATTTACACCAATGGATCAAACCAATCCAATTTATTGTCATATTTTTACCTTCAACTTTCCTTACTCATGCACCGAAATTCATTTGAGTCTTACATTACCTGATAGGTTTCATTCAGATCTCCCTAAGCTCCATTAACTTTCCTCTTTCCCAACCATTTCCCAAGACTCTCAAGACATAAACACCAAGAAAAAACGCAAACAAGAAGAAAACCATGAAAACCAATAACAATACGACACTGCTAACAAAGTGGTATGGCCATACAATAGACATAAACAAAGCTGAAAATCAAGTGCAAACAAAGCACAAAGAATCAAAATCATAAGACTCTTAATAGACACCATGACTCAATCCCCATGGTTCCCAATGCTTCTAAAGGAAAGCTCAACTTGAGCCTTCTTCAAAATTTCATGGCAATTTCTTTGCCATACAATTCCTGCATCATATTTCCATAAACACATAACTGTCAATGTGTAAGTAAACATAACAATATACAAGCTACCTTACCTTGTTGTACCAAGCATGTTTCTTGCAACTGAACACATCCATGCCATCTCTAAAGGGACTCCAATCCTTTGATGAGTCTAGCCATAACTAGAACCAGTTGTTGTACCTATCAAATACATATCCATGAATATAGCACATATCCACATAATTTGAGACAATTTAGGGTTAAGAAGACTTCCTATATGCAAAAAAATCATTCGTTTGGAATTGTGGTTCCAAACATAGCCCAAAGAAATTCTCATCCAATTCCTTCCTTTTACCTTTTCACCTTGTTGCAATCGAGTCTTACTATGTACTGTCATATCACCAAACTGTTAGTTATATAAACACATCAGCTATTACATTGTTAAGCTAATACCAAGCATGTTTCCGTGCAACTGCTCACACATGTCAGTCTCACGTTCCAAATATCAAGACATCATGTATATGAATTTGAAATCAACCTCTACCAACTCTAAAAACCATGTCATACTCAACAATCAACTCACATTCATCAATCATAATACATAGTGCTACAACTATCACCTACTTACACTCAAGTACATATCATCTATCTCAACACATATGTATTAGTACAACCATCTTAAAACAAGATAATTTCGGTGAGGAATATTATAGACACATCTCATATCATTCAAGCAATCAAACATTAAAACAATAGATATACGACATAATAGACACCAAACACTCAAACACCAAATAAACGACATAGTCAAACATTCAAACACCAAATAGATGACATAAGAAAACTCATACCTTAATGTATATCAGGGGAGGCTATCTTGTCTACACAATCAAGCTAGATTAGCATGATATAATTTCACAACATATCAAATCGAACGTAAATAAGGTCACGATATCCATAATAGTCACTAGCTAACATGTTCACATCATAAACTCATAAACAATTATCATCCATACATAGTAATCACATCTTCAAAGTCAGTCTAGATTAGTATGACATAATATCACAACATATTAACTCATACTTGAATGTCATAACCCTAACCATTTGCATAGACCAATCCAAATTAGTATGATACATATAACATCAATATCTTAATGCAATAACCCTAATCGTCAAGTTACTAGCATATAACAAGTTATATATTATGCTCATCAACAACATATAACCTAATCATCAAGTTAACTAGCATACAACAACAACAAGTTAACCTATAACATACTCATCAACCACATATAACATAATCATCAAGTTATCTAACATAAAACAACAATAGCAATGCATACAACCACAAGTTACTATCATTCATGACTATCTGACACATGTGTATATGACTACACTAATCAACTAGCATTTATCATATATGTAACCATAATAATAATAGAATGACAAACATATATGTAACCCTAA
Source organism: Pinus taeda (assembly GCA_000404065.3). NCBI lineage: Eukaryota > Viridiplantae > Streptophyta > Pinopsida > Pinales > Pinaceae > Pinus > Pinus taeda. The sequence goes on from APFE030657305.1 coordinate 24,065, forward strand.
TGCTTACAACAACCATGAATCACATACCTGCATGCCAAATATACAAACCTATATGATGATCTACTCTTACCCCAAATTCTAGTGCTGCAACTTCACTTTTATGGTCTGCATCTCCTGCTTTATCTCAACTAACTCATTAGCATCATATCATACCAATAACATCATGATGAACTAATTTCATACAATTAACTCATAATGCATGTCTGACCTGCCATACATGCATAACCATAACCATGACAATACATCCATAACAACATATAGATGCCGACATGCATAACAAATGCATATACAATCAACATGCATTCATGACAAACACATCCCAACAAAAACAACATCAAATCCTACACGGAAACACAACGACATCACTACACCCATGATCAACACCACGCAAATGCAACAAGCACATGGAATACAAGCATAAGGAACACATGTGCAACCGACATGAATGCATGACCAACACTCTTCCCATCTAGTGTGAGGGGTGAACCATGCTCTGATACCACTCTGTGACACCCTCCTCCCACATCTACCCAAGTAACTGGCCAACTGGGGTAACCATGTGACAAGACGTTACTATGATATGATTCGACTCCCTATGTGTCAATTTAGGAAATGGAACTAATAGAAACACACCATATAGACCTTCCACATCAGCAACAAAACTCCCAGGAGCCATCCCAACCACTCAGGTAACCAGCCCTTGGGTTCCACTGAGTTTTTAGACCCTTAAACCCCATATGCTCCCTTGATATGGACAAGCATGCATCTAGGAGGCTCCAGATGCTCCCACAACATGGGTGTGCATGTGTCTGGGTATGTTTCTCCTCAAACCTGTGCTTGCGACTCTGAGATATGTGCCATTTTTCAGGCCCAAAGCCCAGGCCACTACATAAAACTCAATGATAGGCTTATAAATGAATTTACACAATAGAAAAATGATACATTTTCAAAAACATTGGTGAGGACTGGACTGGACCCCTACTAGCCATAACATGCATTTCATCAAACATGTCACAAACATAAAAGCTACAGGTCTTAACAACAGAGTTGAGCATAGGGGTCTCATACTTATTTGAGATTCATCATGAGGCATTGTTTCCTTGTCACATTAGCTGCATTATCATCTATTAGGTCATAGATACATTGTTGATTCATTTACAAGTAAAAACATGATGAGAGTCGTACATAGCTATTGTCATAATACATGTGCATAACCAGCATAATAACAATAGAAATACCAAGGAAACAACAACCATATAATCCACATATAAACCAGTTCAATGCTCATGAAAGAATAAGGAGAATTAACTTCATATTAATGATGGAAAGGCCAATAGGTTCGGGATTTCCATGGACCACCCAACCATAGATATGGTTGAGCCAAATCTCTCTTCATCCAGACACCCTCGTGCCATATTCCAAACATGAACGTGGGATCTCATAAAACACATCAATCAAAACCATCCAGGGCTTCTAGAGGCCAAACCACCTCAACCCATCAAACAGTGATTCCACCTCATGATCAGAAATCACTAACCATCACCAAATTTGTCTCTACCCAAGCTGTCTAGGGCTCCAGAGTGTTTGTTCCATCCCAGCTTCCAAGACTAGTAACTCAACCCACAGCTGTTGTTGGGCTCCAGAGATTTTTTCCAACCAAGGTTCCAGGACTAGTAACTCAACCCACAACTTCTACCAGGCTCCAGAGTGTTTGTACAACCAAGGCTCCAAGACTAGTAACTCAACCCACCAAGGGCTCTAGTGCATTTGTCCAACCAAGGCTCCATGACTAATAACTCAACCCAAGTTGTTACAAGGCTTCCAGAGCATTTTTCCAACCAAGGCTCTAGGACTAGTAACTCAACCCAAGTTGTTACAGGGCTGCCAAAGAATTTTTCCAACCAAGGCCCATAGAACTAATAACTTAACCCATAGCCAAAGGAATATGAGAACCAACCTGGAAAAAAAAAAAAACAAAAAACAAAACAAAACGAAACAAAACAAAACAAAACAATACAAAAACACCACAAGACCATGGCTATCCAGGAAATTTCAAGGCTAGTAAAATCCATTGTCAATCTAGGTAATCCTCCATTCCAATGACATATCATAACCAAGAAACCACATGCATGTGTCATGCATGCCAAAACTAGTGAGGAAAACATACATGCAACTCGGTACCTGCAAGCAAAACCCGTTGTAGCTGCTAATCCCGATGTCCTCTTATGCTTTCCTACTCCTCCTTTGGCCTCTTGCTCCAAGCATGGAAGTATGCCACACTCTCCAAGATTGCTCCAAGACAACTCCAAATGTCCAAGAGTAAGAGAGAGAGAGAGAAAATAAAAGAGAGGTCCACCAAAAACCTATCAAAAGCTTGCCAACTGATTTGCATAAGCTTTTTTATCAATGAGGCCTTTATTTTCCTCAATTACCATTATTTTCCTTCAATTTCCTCCTCACATGCAACCTATGACCTTTCACCTTCCTTTTCTCCTAATTTCCTTTTTTCATAAATAAACTTCCAAATAAATGCCTCCTACTTTTCCAAAGCCTTTACCATTGCCATTCCCAATTTCCTTAGCCATTATAAACCAAATAAACACCCACTAGGATGTTTTTCCCATCATTCAGCTTGGAATATGTGTCCCATGACCATCATCTTATATATTTTTACATGGATTTTTAACCAAGGTTGTTACAGGGTCGCGTACATATGCCAGGGTTTTGTTGTATATGATGTTTGACCAGCCTTATTGTTCTTGCTACTATCTATCGATGAAGTCTTTTAAGACGATCTAAGTTTGACAGTGTTGGTTGAGGTTGAACTGATTATATGAAATGTTGAATAGTAATGATGATGTTATGAGATTATATGTATTTGGTTTAGAGATCCATGACAATGTTAGTATGTGTTTCAATGATTGATTTTAGTAGTACAGTGATTCAGTTTGAGGGTTCAGTGTTTTGAGATATGTATAAGGGTTATCTGAAGAGAAAGTGTGTATATACAGAGGTATGTCTCATAATAGTAGTGTATATATTCTGACATAAGATTGACTATGGTTTGCAGTGGCAGGATCTAGTTTTTGGGATGAATAGTAAGTGGTATGACATTTTGATGAAGAGTATAGAATGAATTGAGATGATCTAGCTGCTTTGGGTGTTTGAGATTCGGTAATTGGTTTATTCAATTATTTGGTGATTAAGTTGGTTAAGTGATTTGATACAGGGATTGGTTCAGTTTTTTATTTGATATTGAGCTTAAATTAAGGTAGTGGGTCTAGATTGAAAATTTGATGAAAGGTGGCCTACAGGTTGTGATGTTTTGAGTTAGGTGGATCCAATATGAAAATTATGAAATGTGGTCCACGAGAGTGCTGAGGATTGGAGCCTTCAGTAAGGGAGTCGAAGCTTTCTTCCAATGGTAGCTGGTAAACCAGATAAGGGGATAGGAGCTCCCTTCCTATGGGTGTCGGTAAATGAGATCAGGGGGTTGGAGCTGCCTTTTAGTGAGTGTTGGAGAATGAGAGAAGGTTGTAGTCTTTTGCAATTGGATGCCTACATGTTGGTATGGGTTTGCACCAGTACAAGATTGTAAGAAGTTTTTCATTATAATAAAATATGAATACAAAGACAACAACAACAATGGTTTTCTCCCACATTAGGTTTCCACTTAAAAATCATGGTGTTCATGTGTTGATGTGTTTCTTATGTGTGTCAGCCTATTTTATTCTTACTACACATGGTTACTATTTAATTAATTCGTAATGAAGTACTGATACACTAGTTCAACTTAAACAGACGATGAATTAACTGAAAAGTTAGTTAACCGGATATACGTTAGTTGTCTGTATAACAGTTGCATACATACATAGGTTTACTTTATTATATTTGCGTACATAAATATGAATAAGAAAAGAAAAGTTTAAGTGAGTTTTTAAAAATACTAATTCACCCCCACCCCCACCCCCCCCTCCTCACCCACCCCTCAATATTTTTTCAGCACAATCCCACTCCCTCCATTCTGGAATTTTATTATTATTTACGTTTTAAGAAATTTGGCCACTTTTTATCAAATTTTGTGAATTTTCATGGGTGTAGGGAGATGAAAAAATTATAATAACACCGCCTTGCCTCCATTTGTGAAATTGTTCAATTTTTTTTAGATTTTCATGAAATCTCTCTTTCTTTCTCTTTGTTATCCCTCGGCTTGAAATTTTAAACAAGAAACTTAGCCAAGGAGACAATTCGCATAATCACCTTTTATACCTATATGCATGGCCTTTAGACAAATTTCACCAAAAAATTATAATTTCAAGCATCGAGGGATGGAGGGGATCCCCTTTGTTGCGAACTTATCTCCATGATTGAACTTTTAAACAATTTAGAGAAACTTGGCCAAAATTTGGGGAATTTTAGTGATTTTATAAATGTGAGGAGTGTAGGGTGGAGGGTGTGTGATGCTAGGACTTCCCCTTGGAATGGCTTGAGGGGGTTTACCAATATCACCCTCTTCCTTCAATACATGGAATTTCTTAAAATTTCTACAAAATTCTGCTAAGTTAAATGAAATCATCTTTTTTATTTTAAGAATTTTTGTTAAACTTCTGAACTTTAATCTTTTAATTTATAACACGTAAACTTAACATTAATTTTTGTAGAGTTATAAGGATGGATTTGAGTGATGGTTCATCCATTCTTAAAAGAAAAATAAACATATAACCATTAGAAAAAATGGTGATCTTGTAATCATAAAAAGAAAAGGAAAAACCAAACAATTGTCAATGAAAAATAAGCAACTATATCACCTATAAAATGAACTATTTAAATGAGAAAATCCCTCGAAATGAAATAAACCCATGTTAAAAAAAGAGAAACAAAAACATATTACTACATCAATAATAAAAAAATAACAAATGATATTACTACATCAATACAAAAAAATAACACTTTGATACTGTCACCATTTTCAAAAAGTTGGGAAAAATACATTCTAGAAAATCCCCTACAAAAAATACTACATCAAAAATAGCACAAAAGCAAAAAACAAAAACTTGAAAAACATTGATACTAGTAGCACCTTTTTGAAACTAATATGTAAATTTCCATGGATATTTCACTTGATACTTTGTCACAATAGATCTATGAAAATAAATTGAAATATATACTATGAAGGATTAATTCCTTTTAGATTCCAGATTTATTATCATTGTTTTTCTAGTTATGCATGCAATATACTAAATGCATAAAATAAAGAGAAAGTAAATAAAAACACTCATAAACTATAATGAACATGAAGATACACTCTAGGAAACCCTTTCAAGAGAAAACCCTAATGGAAGGTGAGGTTCCTATGCCCTCTTTCGTCAAGAATGGAGATGATGTAAGTACAAAGTACAATACACTCTCTATGGCATTGTTTGAGACCTATTCCAATGGGATGCTACAAAACATAAACACCCTTTATCGTGCTCTCTTTTTTTTCCACACTCAACTACTCCACTCTACTATGGAATGAAATGAAAATAAATTGAATTGACCCCCTTTTCCTCCTAGTGGCCCGATTTAACACAACACAATAGCCAACTAGGGGTTAAAATGGACCCATTCAAGCCTTAACATGACTTAAAACTTGACTCTTCTAGACTATTCTTCATATTTCCTATGTTAATAGCCATTTTCATGAGTAATGGGGGCTAACATGGCATCCTCTTGAATTATGGTGGTCAATCATGATAGGTCAACTTCCAAGAGGCATAAATTTTGCTTTCTAACTCTAATTGATGCAATTATTGCACTGTTGGAAATATATTTACATTTATAATACAATCATGGGGCCCTACACTTAAGAGGGAAAAGTTTACCCCCAAAAAACATCATTTAAGGCCTCAAACTACCCTCATAAGGCTTTAGAGCCCAATTCTCCAAACTGGATCCCACTAATAAAATTGTTCTTGTAAGATGATTCCCTCATGTCTTCCACTCCAAAAGCATCAAGATGGATGAAAAATAATATAATGATCCAATCTGGATAAAAAACAATGAAATAAAAACACCATCTAAACACCCCTTAAAAAGGGAAAACTTTGTAAAAGTTTTATTTTAAAGAGAAATGATATGCATTCATTTATAAAAAATAGGTTATAGATATGTTGCGAGGTTGTAAAGATCTGGTTAACCTCTCATATATTTTCAATACATTCCTTAGGTCCATGCATATAGTCATAAACAACCTACACACCAATTTATATTCAAACAAACATGTAAACAAACAATTTTAGGGCTATTTATTTACAAGTATCATATAAAATATTTCTTATAGTCTTCCATAAGTAGTGTGCATGGGAAAGCCCAATGCTTTCCAATTTAAAATAATGAAACTTAAAGATTAAACCTAGACCTATCATGACAAACATAGTTATGTAGTAGACCAAAAAACCTTAGGAAGAGTCATGAGACCTTGGCTAAGCTTCCTCATCCTTGAATGGAATATGATGTTTTTGAGTGATTCCTATTGAGAATGCTAGTTTTCCCTATGTTATTGAGTTTCCATGAGCATGTCTATAGTCTAAGAATATAATGTCATTGTGCAGACCATAAATTTCATCTCAATGGGACACATTTTTCATCTTATTATTGAAGGATGTCTAGAATGTGTTGTAGGAGCAATCCATATTTCTCTTCTTGGTTATTAATATTGTAAGGTATAAATTCCTTGTTGTTCTAACATAGGTCTGTTATTCTATTATAGTGGTAGATTATGCTATGTTAGATTCTAGTGTTTGAGACTAGTTTCTCCATATATTTATCCACAATCTAACTATGGGTGTTCCAACTAGAAACAAACCATTCTATAAGTCCTATGTTGTTTGATAGATGCATTTAGGTGTGTGGAGGGGTTGTTTCCTTTCCCTTGCTTTCTTGGGCTTTGAGGGTCTCCCCTTTACCTTTATTATGGCTTGGGTGGGCTCATTTCCCTCCCTTAGGCCACCAAAATCACCATGCTCAAGCTTGTGTGTAGCCAAGGAGGATTTTAGACCATTGTTCATCATCATTTTCCTAATTAATTGAATAGTGGAAAAGGTAGTAGTGTCTGAAGTGGTGGAATATGTAAGTCCTTATTTCCATATTGTTTCCTATAAAAACCATCCCAATAATATTGCTCATGAAAAGAAATAGTAATGTTCACAACATCTTATAAAATTCCTTTTGTGCCTCATTCATCATCATAGTCAATGCTAGTCCCAATTTCCTCCATTGTAAATACAAAGACATCAATGAAACCCATTCATTATCTTGTCCAATATATTGACTTAGAATGAATATCAAACTTTCACTCTTCAAACACCTTCAAGACAAACATCCTTGCCACCTCATATAAGTGAAAAACTTTGTAATATTTTTATTAAATAAAAAAAATTAATTTTATATTAAAATAAAATTATTAACGTAAATCTGTTATATTTATTAGAAAATATAAATATTATAATTAGAAAACACAAATATTATATAATGCTTCGAAATTTCTATAAACTTTATTAAATTTATTTAATTTTATAATAACTTCTTACATAACTCTTCTATCGTATTATACCACACTTCTTACAGAACTCTTCAAATTTCTTCTTGCAAAACTTTCCACCATTATTTGTCCTCAACACCTTAATCTTCTTCTTTGTTTAATTTTCCACTAGAGCCTTAAATTCTATAAACTTGTCAAAGACTTCAGATTTCTTCCTAAGGAAATATATCCATGTATTCCTTGAGAAGTCATCTATAAATGAGACATAGTACACAAATTTACCCAGAGATGGAACCAAAACAGGTCCAAGCACATCACTGTGCACAAGCTCAAATATCCCCTTTTCCCTCTAAGCACTAGAGGGGAAAGTTACCCTATTTTGTTTCCCATATACACAATGTTCACAAAAATTGAAATCCAAAGAGAAAATATACATACCTTATACTATACCATTACCATGCAGTATTTGAAGGCTCTTCTCTCCAATATATCCAAACCTTTGATATCATAACATGGTCTTTTCTCCATAGACCACTAGATTTTTAGCTCCACTTTCAGGAACCACAAAACTGTTGTACCCATCAATAACAATGCTACCTAGAAACTTTTACAGAGTTCTAATTCAAACTCCCTACATCAATACTAGTGCTTCTTGAACTATCTTGCAGGTCTCTTTCACGAACATTTTTTTTACACCTACATCATCCATCTTTCTTACAAAAATCAGATTTATGGCCAATGCAAGAATATGCAGAACACCAGGAAGTGTTCCAATCCTTCCACCTTACAAATTTAGCTTGAATTTTCCATGTCCCATGATTATTTCCTTCTTGTCATCCCCTAGGAAGAGATCACCACCATCATATTTATCATACTCACAGAACCACTCCCTATGGGGAGTGAAGTGAAAGGATGCACCTGAGTCAATCAAACATGCCTCATGATCTACATGTGTACTTGAAGAAGAAGTGAAGTATGCATCCCTAGTTTCATTTGAGGTGGTTTTCACCTTTGTAGTAGGATCATAATCAGATCCCTTTCCTTTCTGAGGAGTTTATATTTACAATCCCTTTCGTAGTGCCCTTCTTTTCCACATTTCCACCATATCTTTATAGGTTTTCTTGGATATTTTGATCTCCCTCTAGATTTAGATCTCCCACTAAAGGACTTATTTCTATTTTTTTCTGGGACCATCCTCTCATAGAAAAGGCATCTCCATTCTGGCTCTCCATACTTTTATGTCTCATCTCCTCCAACAACAAGGATGAGACTATTTCATCAAACTTCAAGGTAGTTATATTGCTAACTATAGCAACAAATAAACTATCCCACGAATCTGGTAGAGAACACAATACAATAATACACTTATCTTCATCTGAAATTTTAATATCAAAAGATAAAAACTAGCTTACTACAATATTAAAGGAATTCAAATGCTCTGTCATTGAGTCTCCATCCTTCATTCTCAAGTTATACAACTTTTTTCGTAGGAACAATTTGTTCACCAGAGACTTAGATTGATACAAAGTCCCTAACTTGTCCCATAAAGCCTTTAATGTAGCTTCTCCTTAAACATTCAACAATATTGAATTAGAGATACACAACTGTATTGTGCTTTTTTCCTTTCGATCCAAATTCACCCAGTCTTCCATAAACATTGTCGTTGGTTTAGTACTTGGATCTATCGTGATCCCCACCAACAGATCCTCCATCTTGAGATTTCACATCTCAAAACTCTGTTTATTGAATTTCTCCATCTCTATCTTTCCACTATTTACCATCTCCTTTCACTGCAAGAATTGATTTCATAGATCTTCCACTGTAACAAGGTCTACCATAGGAAAAATAAAAGACCCTCACCAACAAAGGTGTCCCCTTAAAGCCAAAACAAATATGTTACCAAATTTAGGTTTTAACTCTGTACAAAAATTACCTGCAAACAAATTCTTAAAACAGAAAAATATATAATGGTGAGAACATAAAACAAATATACACAGAGTTTTTCCCCTAGATCGAAAAATTGGGACTATCAAATTTATTTTTCAAGATATTCCTTTCAGTATTACAACACACACACACACACACACATGTCGAAGCATTCATAAACCCCAATCCATTAACCCTGGATTAGAACATAATTGTAGTTCCCTTGACCGGATCTACAAAATACCATGGAAGAAAACCATCATGCCCAAAACCATGTGCAAAAAATGTGCACAAACCCATGGGTAGGTCCACCCATGATATTTGGGTTTGCGCCCCATCCTTAGGTCCACCCAACAATTATTGCATCTACATAAAACAAAAAAACTTCTAGGGTGTTTCCCTGGACCCCAAGACGCATGGAAAGAATATAATGCACACCCAACATTCTTCATCCAAGTTCAAGTTCACACTTTAATTGTTAGTGGGTTTGTGTTGATTGTTAGTTTTTTTTTATAAAAGGGTTAGAAAGGTTTATGCCCTCATGAAATTTCCCCTAAGTTCTTTTTCAAATATATTACATCATTTGAGATCTTTACAAGTTTGAGTACACATTCTAAATAAATAACCTCTTTCTTCATTGGTTAGTCAACATTAGAGGATTCTTTCCACTAGCCTCGGGTTATTCCTTAGGTTTGTTTCTTGTTGAGGATAAAATTTCCTTCTCCACCTTTATGTTCTCTTCAAAGTTACTCACTAGAGTGTTCTTGTTTTCCATTTTAACAAACATGTATATAGAAGGGTCAAGGATAAGGCGTATTATTCTATGGTGAGAGAACTTGTAACTTGGAAGTCTCCAGGAAACTTATTCAGTAGAGTAGTGAAATGTTGATTGAAATACTTGACTTTTCCTTCTTATCTAACTTGATTGTAATGAGTTCTATTAGAAGAGTAACATTGAATTTTTCCTCGTTTAATTTATTAAGGAAATCCCTCTCAAATGCATCCCAACTAACTATTGAAGCAATATGGAGATTATCATACTTTGTGGACACTTTGTTCTCAAAGGTGTTAGGAAAAATCCTACATACAACATCCTCATGTTGCACATTGATAAGATAAAAGGCTAGATAGAATTTGTTTATATGGTCTTCAAGAGTGAGAGTTTCATCATGATCAAATTTTGGTAGGAGTTCCTCCAAGTGTCTTATAATATCATGCAATTTGTTTCCAAGTTTGAGGGCTCCTTGAACATCCATTTAGGTTGGGGATTATCTGAGTGGTCTCTGCTGAAATGTCCATGCTATGGCATCAAAGGTTTTGACATATTGGAGAGGAAGGCCTTTGAATACTTCATGGTAATGGTATGATAAAAGGTATGTCCAATGGATCTCTAGATTTTGATTTCTGCGAAACCAAACAGAGAAGAAGATACAGGTGTTAAGGAAAGATAACGATGGAGAGTTTTGCAAGAAGGAATTTGAAGAGTTTTATAAGAAGTGTGGTATAGCATGGCATAATACTACTCCATACACACCTCAACAAAATGGAGTTTCAGAAAGAATGAACAGGATGTTGATGGAAAATGCAAGAAGCATGTTCAGTGGTGTCGGGTTAGGACAGGAATTATGGGCAAAGGTGATGGAGATTACATGTTACCTAGTCAATAGATCACCGTCATCAACGTTGGAGGGTAAGACTCCACAAGAGTTATGGACTAGTAAGAAACCCTCTCTTTCACATCTGAGGGTATTTGGATGTGATGCATATGTACATGTTCCAAAGGAGAAAATAACAGAGTTGGATAGTAAATTTGAAAGGTACATCTTTATTAGGTATAAGGATAGTTTAACGGGTTATAAGATTTGAAACCCAGAAACAAGGAAGGTTGTGTATAACCGAGATGTAGTGTTTAGACTAGTGAAAAATGTTATTAAACATGAAGTCCTACAAAAGGAACCTGAGAAGATAGAGTTTGAGCCAAAGGAGGAAGAATTAGACTCTACAGTAGAAGAGGAATCGGAAGATGAAGACCCACAAACTCCAACTGTGAGAATATCAAGTCGAGAAAGAAGGTAGCCAGAAAGGTATATCCCATCTACCTTCTGTTTGGATTTTTCTTTATCTATTACTGATGATGATCCCAGAACTGTGAGGGAAGCAGTAGATTCAGAGGATGGAAAACTCTGGAAAGAGGCCATGGTTGATGAAATGGCATCTTTGCACAAAAATGAGGCTTGGGATCTGGTGGAGTTGTTGGCAGGAAGGAAACCTATTAGCATCAAATGGGTGTTTAAGAAGAAGATGAATGCAGAAGGCAAGGTGGAGAAATAAAAATCTCAGTTGGTATAAAAAGGTTATTCCCAAGTGTTGGGAATTGATTTGGTTATATTTTTTCTCCTGTTGCCAAGGTAGCTTCTATTAGATTACTTTTATCTGTTGTTGTTGCTTTTGATTTTTAGGTAGAACAAATGGATGTGAAGGCAACATTATGGGGATCTAGAAGAAGGGATCTACATGAAGCAACCTGAAGGCTTTGTGGTGAAGGGTAAGAAAGAACTGGTGTGAAAGTTAAAAAAGTCTTTGTATGGGTTAAAAAAGTCACCAAGGATGTGTTATTGAAAATTTAATACATTTATACAGGGACTTGGCTTCACCAGAAGCAAAGTAGATCACTGTGTGTATTTTAAATTAATTGGTAACCGTGTTATTTATGTGGTCTTGTATGTGAATGATGTGTTGTTGGTTGGAAATGACAAAGAAATTATCTAGGATTTGAAGACCCAATTGTCCTCCAAATTCGACATGAAAGATCTTGGTGCTGTAAACTATATTTTGGGCATAGAAATTAAACGAGTGCAAGTAAAGAGGAAGCTATGGTTAAACCAGAGGAAGTATGCCAAGACAGTACTGCAGAGGTTTAATATGCAAGATAGTAAATTGGTGAAGGTTCCTATTCCTGTAGGTGTAAAGTTATATAGTGAACAGTGTCCCAAGGCACAAGAGGAGGAGGAGGACATGTCTTGTGTTCCATATGAAAGTGTAGTCGATAGCCTGATATATGCAATGGTCTGTAATAGACCAGACATTACACATGCATTGGGAGTATTGAATAGGTTTATGTCAAAACCAGGGAAGGCACATTGGACAATAGTGAAGCAGATTTTCAGGTATTTGCATGGCACTAGTGATTATGGTTTGTGCTACCAAGGAAGACTAGGATTGGATAGATTTTTGGACATTTGTGCCTTTGTTGATGTAGACTGAGTTGGATATCTTGATTAGAGAAGATATACAAGTGGGTATGTGTTTAACCTCTTTGGAGGTGCAGTTAGTTGGATGAGTAAGAGACAGTGTGTAGTAGCCCTTTCAACTACAGAGGCAGAATACATGGCATCCACTCATGCAAGAAAGGAAGCAGTTTGGTTGTAGAGATTGTGTTCAAGTATGGGGTTAGTATAATGAGCTATAAGGATAGAGCGAGATATAAGGATAGACTATGATAGCCAAAGTGCAATTTTCTTGGTAAAGAACCCCGCTTATCATTCAAAGACAAAGCACATTGAAGTTCAGTATCACTTTGTGATGGGTATGGTTGAGGAAAAAAAGGTGTTGCTGGTAAATGTGGACACTTTGAAGAATACTGCAAATGCATTGACAAAGTCTTTGAGCACTAAGAAGTTCTATTGACATAGATAAACAATGTGTGTTGGATCAATGACTAAGCTCTCCTATGTCCCCCTGTGGAAATAAAACAACAAGTGGGAGAATGTTGGGTGTGTGTTATATTCCTTCCACGACTACCCCATGCACTTGGGGGGGGGGTGGGTGGGGGGTGTATCACCCCATAATAGGGTCTGAGGAAACACCTCGAGAAATATTTTTTTGACCCTATATTAGGTAGCGGACCTACCTATGGTTTTGTGCATGGATTTCACACATGATTTTAGGCATGATGGTTTTCTGTCCATGGTATTTTGTAGATCCGGTCAAGGAAACTAAAATTATGTTCTAATCCATGGTTAATGGAATGGGTTTTATGTATGCTTCGACATGTATATATATGTATTGTAGAATTAAAAGGAATATAATGAAAAATCAATCTGGTAGTCCCATTTTTGGGATCTGGGGGAAATCTTTGTGTATATCTATTTTATATTTTATGCTCTCGCCATTGTTTATTTTTTGCTTTTAAGAATTTGTTTGCAGGTGATTTATGTACGGGATTAAAACCTACAGTAAACATAAAGTGTGAATATTGTCATAAAACTTTGTCCACTACAAAAAACAACAAAATTCCTATGTTCTAGCATCAAATGGCAAACAACAGAATAATCACAATGTTGATGAGAAAAAGTGCTTATGCATTCACAGACTCTTAAATAAATATCTCAAGAATTCATTACTTAATCTATATGAGATATGAAAAATAAAAAAACAACATGATATGAACAACATAAGATATGTCCTTGCGACCATCACAATTAGTTTCAACAATCTCTGAATTTTCATAGAAGAACCTCTAATATGTGCCCTCATTTAATCCTTGCATACAATATTTTCCATGACCATACTTAATTCAATCTGTAAGGACAAGAAAAAGTTTTAACTTTACCAATCCTACATACACATCAGATTTGTGAGTCTATGTCCAAATAATACTATAAATAAGCCTTATACAGGGAATAGAATATTTCAACAACAATAGATTAGTAACCAAGCATATATCTATCAACAATTGTCTTTTCAAATTACTCTTTGTGACTCCATTCCTTTAGTCATACAAAGATCATATGAGAGTCAATTAAATGCAAGAGAAAATTTTGTCAAAAGATGTCTATCACTGATTTATGTACACACCATATTTAGTCAACAATTTTTCATTTAACCTCTACAAACAGTGAATCACAAATATCCCAATCAAATATAAACCAATTAATTAAAAAAAAATCTTCATCCTCTATAACAGGTTAATGGAAATCTATCGATCTATCAAAAAGAGAGTCATTCTACTGAACCATTACACACTCTTGTAGATATTAAATAAATAATCAAGTCACAAAGAAATTGTGACACCATACAGCAACTACACACATTCACCTATGTCCAACAATCTAGGTTTCTACCCTACAAACTCATGAAAACATATTCAATGTATACAAACTCATAAACCAATGTGCACATATGGATCTATGATTAGACCCCAGAGAAAGAATAACCTCTGAAAAAACATGTTATTAGAAGCTATACCAACAAAAACATTCAACAATTTTCATACTATGTCTCATCAGCCATTCTATGCACACAACCATCCATACTTACTTACAAAATACCTCTACAATAGATCTCTCATCAAGTAATTAGTTCTCAGCCTCCTCGTTGCGCCTTGGTACACATCTATTCCATAACTAATCAAAAAATAACTTATCAAATGCACACACAGTTGATCCAATTTATTTTTCGTTTATAACCACTTTGTCTTGCCAATACCACATGAAAATCCATGGGATTTATTGATGGTAATATTTTACGAATCAAATAGATGTTACTCAACCTTCCACACAAGAATACCTTGGGAAATTCCATGGTATAGCCCCGAGATTTTTGTTTTTCTACACTTATATGAAGTGGCACACCTCATCCCTTCGAGAAGTGTGTTATAACACACCTCTTGCTCTGAGGACCAACATTATAATTCTCCTTGTGCTCAAGAGACCTTTGTTACCCTAGTTTCTAACCCAAAACCAAATCATTCCTCTATCAAACTACTTCCATCATCTAACATGTCTTCTTCAATACCTGTAGGACCTGCTCAAACCTTGACAAGACTCTGTGACCCCTCATAAACTTTTGTACACATCAGTAAACCTTCCTAAATCAGTCACTTGTGGTACCTTAGTTTTCTTCACTTTTAAGCATCTGCAAACCTTGCCCATCCTTTTGCAACTATTTGAAACCTTGTGGAATTTTTTACAACTCCTATGCAATCTTCAAGATTCTTGCAACTCCTTTGCAATTATCAATCATTAAGATTCATCATCCATTCATGACCTAGGAGTCATCATCCTTCCATGACCTAGCTAGGTATATTAATAGCAATGTCATAGTGTGACAAGATCACGGTGATATAGTGTGACAAGATCACAATCTAAGTTGAAATCCAGGTTGACATCAATTCCAACACATTAGCCATAATTCCAACAATCTCCCCCTTTGGACTTGATGTTTCTCTCCCCCTTTGACATCAAGGGCAAAGGGTTGTACTAGGCTGAAAAAAGTACCACCCCCTGCAATGTTTAGCATTACTAAGCTGAAGATATTTCTCCTACAAAGAACTCAGTTGCACAAATTGACCATGCCCCCCCTAAGCATATGTTGAATATACTAACAAGTTAGCTTCTTCAATGGACCTACTAGTGATATGAAATACAAGTACAAGGCATTATGAAGAAAATGCATGGTTGTACATAAGAACATGTGACTAATATATACCTCTCCTATAAGCATGACTATCACCAAACAATGACCCTATGAACCCAAGTTTACATCAATCACCCCAAGAAATAGGGCTATATCAACGATATACATGACAAGATATGACCTTGACATCCAATAGCCCATAAATGGCTGAATTTTCCAATGTTTACAGTACATACTACACAACATGGGTCTCTTCATGACTGTTGCACCAAAAGATAGGCCAATGATGATACATGGATATTCAAATGCACACACATTTTATCTCCTTTGTGCATGATCAATACACTATTTGTAAAAAATAAATGACATACATCAACAATAGAAGTACAATACATGATACCACATGTCTTGTTTCGCCCTCTCTACCATAAACAAGAATCTCAACAACAACATATATGGAAACGTAATCTCAATGAAGACCTTTTGGAGCATCTAAAATCCTCACAAGCCATTAAGTAAAGAAATAAAATAATATTGATCAATAACATATCAAATACCAACCAATATCAACAATGAACTTTCTACAGAAACAACACAAATAACATGACATAGTGATAACAACATGTATATCCTCCTTATCAATGAAAGTTCTAACCAATAGCAAACAATGCATCAAGGAAGTAATGTAGGAAAACTAATATGTACAACAAAAACAATAATATGGAATGAGGCATAATCAACAGCTTATGAAATCATCATAGATCAATTTGCTCTTATACTATCCCAAGTAGCATAAGGAATCATCAACAGACTGATAAATCCCTCAACAAACCAATGTCAGATATAACAAGTTTCTCCAAGCAGTTCCTTTTTCCTTTTTTTGCTAGTTAGGAATCATAATTCCAATAATGAACTATCGTAAACATATGAGATGATCCCCCTAAACCTATTCCAAGCACTCATCACTAATCCTGATCACAATAGCTTTACCAGATGCAACATTAGTAACATAAATCATCAAAGGAATAATATAGCAACATATGGAGTCATCCTTAAAGTTGAACCAAAAAACATATGTACCTTCTTTTCATGCATTTCTCCCCCCCAAGATCATGCACCTCTCATCCATTTTTATAGTCCTTTTAGAAATATGCGTAAGGTATAATAGACTATAGTGGGGACTATCTTCCCCTACTCTGAATCTAAAGAAGAGGAGATTGACCTCTTATTTTTGCCCGAATATTTCTTTAGTACATATACTTTGTCTGCATTTGTGATCCCATTTGATATAATATTTCCATTGTATTCTTATATAATTTTGCATCATGTTGAGGTAAATATAAATACATTCCCTTTATCAATTATTTGACCCACACTCAAAATGTTCTGCTTTATCCCTTCAACCAACAATCCATTAACTGCTTTTGTATTTTTAACATCAATATCAAATCCACCTTTTTCTAATACTATTTTCAATGCCTTATTTCTAAGAATAACTTCAACACCCATATTTTTCTTAAGAGAGATAAATCTACTCTTATTTCCAGACATGTGATGAGAGCATCTGCTATCTATGTACCATTGATCTTCTTCTTGTAGTGCATATAAAGCAAGGCCACACTTCAGTTGTTTCTCTTCCTTTTTCTTGAAATGATGATTGTTGATGGATGCATATTCTTCAGGTCTTTCGACAACTATATTATTATTCGGTTGTCTATCTTGGATAGGCTCTAATTTTTTTTTAAAATGTCTAAATGAATTCATTGACTTGGTCCTACGTTTGTTTGATACATGTCTGAATTTATTGCATGTATAACACCTTATGTGATCATAGAAGGGGGCAAGAGAATCATATTACTTCTACTTTGTGTTTATTTCATTTATATATGATATGCAATCAATATCTTTATGATTAAATAAATTGCATGTAAAATAATACCCCTTAAAGAAATTTGAATACCTGAGAATTAATGATCTTCCTAGGTGAGACTATTTTCTTGAGGTATGAGCAATTTTCTTTTGCAATTGGTTGAAATGTGTCCAAAGTTGTGACAGATGAACCATTTGATATTATTGATCAAGGGAGATAATGAATTTTTGTTTATATTTCTGCCATACTCATTGGAAGCCAATGATTTTCTTAATTCTTGACCAAGCTATTTAAAATTTTCTTTGTTGTCTTTGAAATTAGAGTTTGCAGATTTCTGTGGTGATGATCTTAAAATTGTGATGCCAGAAATTTCTCCACAATAGACATTTTTACTGTTGTTTTTTCGAGTCTAAACCAAGACCCATCATCAAGACAAAGGTCAAGAAGAAGCTAATGAGAAATGAATAATAAATAGAGAGATGAGCAATTAAAATGGTCGATAGAATGAAATTAGGTTAAATAATCTATGCTTAATGTCAGCAAAGGGAGGTGTGAGATCAAAATCCTTGCACTGCTTCAGAAAAAGTAGATCTACTTCTCTTCTCTCAACTTTTATACTGATTTTCTTGAGTGTACAAACCTCAAGCAAAATTTTCCTTCCGTATAGGGAATTGATTAGTGTTTCCATATTTCTATGGTGATGACCTTGAAATTGTGATGTCAAAAATTTCTCCAATGTAGACATTTTATTGTCGGCATTTCGAGTCTAAACCAAGACCCATCGTCGGGACAAAGGTCAAAAAGAAGCTAATGAGAAATCAATAATAAATAGATATTTGAGCAATAAAATTTTCCGACATAATGAAATCAGATTAAATAATCTATGCTTAATGTCAGCAGAGGGAGGTGTGAGATCGAAATCCCTGCATTGCTTCAGAAAAAGTAGATTCGCTGCTCTTCTCTTAATTTTTACCCTGATTTTCTCGAGTGTACAAACCTCAAGCCAGATTTCCCTTCCATACAGGGAACTGATTAGTGTTTCTAGATTTTTGTGGTTATGATCTTGAGTTGTGATGTCGGAAATTGCTCCATAGTAGACATTTGTATTGTCGATGTTTTGAGTCTAAACTAATACGCATCGCCAGGACAAAGGTCGAGAAGAAGCTAATGAGAAATGAATAATAAATAGAGATTTGGGCAGTGAAAATGACCAACAAAATGAAATCATATTAAATAATATATGCCTAATGTTGGTAAAGGGAGGTGTGAGATTGAAATCCCTGTATTGCTTCAAAAAAAGTAGATTTGTTGCTCTTCTCTCAAATTTTACCCTGATTTTCTCGAGTGTATGAACCTCAAGCCAGATTTCCCTTTTGTACAAGGAATTGATTAGTGTTTGCAGATTT
Source organism: Pinus taeda (assembly GCA_000404065.3). Classification (NCBI taxonomy): domain Eukaryota; kingdom Viridiplantae; phylum Streptophyta; class Pinopsida; order Pinales; family Pinaceae; genus Pinus; species Pinus taeda. The sequence continues at coordinate 43,206 of APFE030657305.1, forward strand.
TTGTGGTGATGATATTGAAATTTTGATGTCGGAAATTACTCCATAGTAGACATTTTTATTGTCGATGTTTCGAGTCTAAACCAAGACCCATCGTCAGGACAAAGGTCAAGAAGAAGCTAATGAGAAATGATAATAAATATAGAGCTGAGTAATGAAAATTGTCAGCAGAATTAAATCAGATTAAATAATCTATGCTCAATGTTGGCAAAGGCAGTGTGAGATCAAAATCCCTACATTGCTTTAGAAAAAGTAGATTTGTTTCTCTTCTCTCAATTTCCTGCACATGCTTGTGGGTAGGATTCTCCCTTCATAGTTTCATGAAAACCAAGGCTTGATTTAATGGAGGGGAACCTTTGACTACTAAGAATATTGTCCAATATCTTGGTACTATCTTGAAATCTCAATTGTTTTATCCTTTTTTTCTAATTTATCTTTTAGTGAGCTTACTTCATTCTCTTTTTCTCTTCTTGACTCTTCCAATTGTGTTCTTAACTTGATAACTTCTTCTTTAAGCCCATTTTCTTGTTCTTCAAATACTTGAAGTAGATCCTCATTTCATTTATTCGATTTTTCTAGATCATATTTCAAATAGATGATCTCAGCGTCAAATCCTTCACAATATTGTTTCTTTTCGTTACGGTGTTCAATTATTGTTGCAGTGTTAGGTGATTCATCATGATCCCTATTTTCATATACCCGCAACCTAACCTTAAGATTGTCAAACCTTTTCAAAGAAGAAGCAAGTTTTCTCCTAAGTTTAAATACTTTGTCTAATCCCTCTTCTTCTGAATCAGTAATTCCATCTAATATGATGAAGGTCGTTTCATGGTCACACTCATATTATAATAGGCTACAACTTTCTTCTTCAGTTTCAAAAGAAAGATTACCTGGTAGTTTACCTTATGAACAAGGTTCTTCCTTTACTTTATTTCCCTCTCCTTCATGGATGGCTTTCATGTTATCCCATACCTCCTTTGCGATTTTCATATTGCATAATTTCCTTAAGTTCTAAATCAGATAAGTTAAAAAATATTTCATTTAATGCTTGACCATTTTTTGCAATTCTTGATTTGATGGGGGAGTTTTAGTATAACCATTACAAACCAAATTTCAAACATCATATTCAAGGAATATTATCCTAGAATTCATATTTGATAATTTACATTATTGAGTATGAGCATATCTTTTTTATCCATAGTTTCTGACTTGACTTGTTCCGCTACTGATTGTCCTTGATCGATAATTGCAGATATTGCTACTACATCTGATACATCACTATCATTGTCATATTTTTCATGAATTGTCTTCTTCATTTTTTCTTCCTTATTCTTGTGCTTTTTTCTCATACTCCCCGATCTGCTCTTAAGCATTTAATATTTACTAGAGAGAACATGAGCTGATACAAATTATTAGAAATACTAAGGGGGGTGAATTATTATTTCATGCCAGATCAAATACTTAGTTTATTGTTTCATTTTAAAATTTATTTGAACCTTCATATCATTAGTAGCACATTATGTAGTAGATTTAGGCATATTTAGTAAACCATGAGCACGATTAAGCATGTAAATAATAAGAATGCAACACATCATCAACACATAAGGACACCAATTTTTTAGGTGGAAATCCCATATGGGAAAAACCATTGTTGTTGTTATCCCTATATTTTTCTTATTATAAAGAAAAAAATCTTTACATATTGCATTGGCATAGACTCTTACCAGTGTGCAGGCCCCTACCTATTGGAGGCTACCACCTCCTATTGTTTTCCAACTACCACTGGAAGGAAGTTACTACTCTCTCATCAAATTTATTGGAAACCACTAGAAGGAAGCTACCACTCCCTCATTGAAGGCTCCAACCCTCAGTCCATTTGTAGATCATGTTTCAAAATATTTCACACTGGATCCACCTAACTCAACCATAAATCCTGCAGGCCACATTTCATCCAATTTTCAAAACGGACACACATACTATTATGCTCAAACTGAGTACCAAGATTCCAAAATTTCTCAACAAATCTCTGATAAACAAACAATTTTGTTCAATACACAATTGAGCCCTGCACAACTGTCAAACAAAATTATCTCTACAACAAATTTGTTTATCAAATTCTAGCTCTTCAACATTGTCAAATGAAATGAATACTCAATAAAACATCAAACCATGTCTCATCAAATTGAACCAAGCCTCTCTTCAATAACTAATCTCAACAAAACAACTTTAAGAAAATCTTTTATACAGAAAGAACATCAAATCCTAGCCAAGGCAAAAATGTCTAGCACTATTCTCTACTCGAGGATCAATATCAATAACATGCTCATAATGACATGACTTAGAATGCATCATACCATCACTTTAACCAAGGAAATTTAACCCAACAAAAATTTATGCCAAAACCTTAATGACTCATTACATCAAATGCTTCAAAACTAGTATGTCTATATCTCTTCAAATCATATCTCTGTTTAATACCAATAGTAGCATCATCATAGGCACTTGTAAACACAAAGTGTGAATACTATCATAAAACTATGTCCACTATAAAAAAAAAAAAGTTCTTGCATTCTAGCATCAAATGATAAACAACAACATAATCAATTCATGGGCAAGTGCCACAATGATGATCTCTTCAGAAGCCCCTATGGATTCACTGGCTCTTAAATAAATACCTCAAGCATTCAGTACTCAATCTTTGTAAGATAGGAAAAATACAAACAACAACATCATATGAATAACATAAGATATGTCCCTGTGACCATCACAATTAGTTTCAATGATCTCTAAATTGTCATAGAAGAACCTTTGATCTATGCCCTCATTTAATCCCTAATATTTTCCATGACCATACTCAGTTCAATCTCAAAGGACAACCAAATGTTTCAACTTTATCAATCCTGCATACACATCAAATTTGTGAGTCTATGTCCAAACAATAATGTAAATAAGCCTTTGTCTAGTGCACACAACCCTTCAACGATAGCAGATAAATATCCAAGCATAGATCTATCAACAGATGCCTCTGCAAATTCCTCTCTATAAATCCATTCCTTTAGGCATATAATATCATATGAGAGTCAACTAAATGCAAGAGAAAATTTTGTCAAAAGAAGTTTATCACTGATTTTTGCACACATTGTATTCAATCAACAATTATGCATTTAACCTCTACAAATAGTGGCATCATAGAGATCCCAATAAAATATGAACCAAGTAATTCAAAACTTTGTTCTTCATCCTCAGTAGCAAGTTAATGGAAATCTATCAATCTATCAAAAACTAGAGTCATTCTATTGAACCATTATACACTTTTCTACATTTTAAACACAAATCTAGTCACAAGGAAACTGTGAAAATTTTCAACGACTACACACATTCATCTTTGTACAACCATCTAGATATTTTCCTTTTAAACTCATGAAAATGTATTCCATTAGATAAATTTTGAGGTCTAAAATGGGCCTCCTAAGGAATATTATGAAATAATAGTTGAAATACTAAAATAATATTAGATTACCTCATTAAGTTTTAGAGGGAAAAAATAATAAACTATTTTTTCAACTCATATTTTCAACTTATTTCCCTATGATTTTACTCAAATTTTGAGCAGGAGCACTCGTTGGATGCGGAATTTAATTTTACATCCAAGGAGTACCCATGTTGCATACTTTCGATGGATCCTACTACACAAAAAAAGGTGAAATACATGAAAAAACGCTATTGCAATAACATTTTGTCATGTATTTCACATTTTTCGTGTAGTAGAGTCCATCAAAAGTATGCAACATGGGTACTCCTTGGATGCAAAATTAAATTTTGCATCTAACATGTTATCCTGTAGGAATTTACATGGTAAGTTCCTTAGATGGGACACCAAAGGACACTGCTCACAAATAGATCATAGATCAGTACACCAATATTCTTAACGTGGTTAAAACCCTCAAAGAGGGAAACACTCCATGGCTTGAGCCAACGTGGCCACTTCAAGCAATTTATTAATGTAAAAGAAATAAAATTTACATAAGCCTTTCTCATGAACGGTCACCAAAAAAATGACCCTCCATGCTCTTTAAATGAGATCATGTACCAATCAGGTATTAAGCCACAGATCAAGTGTCCATAATACCGAGGAGAGAATGAACCATCGGATCACTTCATGTCTAGAAAATATCGTGACCATCAGATTGTAAGTTACAAAAAGTACATACTAAAGAAACACAATTTACCTAACTATACACTAGACCAAGTTATACTTAATTATTTCCTATATGTAGGAATATTCTAACATCTCCCCTTAAGAACAACTTGGGATAGGATTGAAGGATGTAAAAATATGACACAATAGGAGAAGGAAGGAGGCATTAGATCCTATCCCCCCTTAGTGACAACTTCCTGAACTCCAACCATAAATCTAAGTTTATTAAACTTCACCTCTGTGTGAGCCTTTGTAAAGATGTCTGCAACTTGATCATCAGTTGAACAATTTTGCACTTCATGAACAATGTGTTTGTTGCACTGATGTTGGACCAAATCTTTGCATAGTTGAATGGCACTTTGATTATCACACCAAAGTGTAGTCCGATGATGTTGCTGAAAACCAAACTCTGATAGGATCTGACGAAGCCACAGGGCTTCCTTACTAGCTTCAATGGTGCCACAATACTCTGCTTCTGATGAAGAAAAATAAATAGCACCTTGCTTCTTGCAAGCCCATGTAATAGGTACAGAACCAAGAGTGAAGACATAACATGCAGTAGACTTTCGATCATCAAGGTCACCAGCCCAATCAAAATCAGTGAAACCAACCAATCGAGGAGATGCTTCTATGATGTAATGAATCCCAAACTGAATTTTACCTCGAACATAATTAAGTATTCTTTTAGCTACGTTGTAGTGACTTTCATGTGGTTTTTGCATAAACCCAGCAACAAGGCCAACAACAAAGGAAAGGTCAGGATGGGTATGGGTCAGATACAAAAGTTCTCTAACAAGCTAACAGTATAAGGTAGCATCAACTTTAGGGGAAGTACAAGTGACTAAAAGTTTGACTCCAGAATGAAAGGAAGAAGGGGTTGGCTTATAGTCTTCCATGCGAAAGTGTTGTAGAAGATCACATGCATACTTGGACTAGGAAAGGGAAATACCTTCTTTGGATTGCAAGACTTGAAGACCAATAAAATAATGCAAGTGTCCTAATTCTATCATTTAAAACTGCTTTTTAAGGCTAGAATTCACATGGTTTATAAGGTTGGGATCACTACCAATAATAATAAGATCATCAACATAAAGAAAAACAATGGTAAGTGACTTACCCACTTTCTTAGTGTAGATAGTATTGTCAGAATGACACCTAGAAAAGCCAATATCTAAAAGAAAGCTATCCATTTTGGCATACCAAGCCCAAGGGGCTTTCTTGAGACCATAAAGGGATTTATTAAGCCAACATATAAGGCTAGAGTCTTTTTGTATAAATTCAAGAGGTTGTTCCATATAGATTTCTTCATGTAAGTCCCCATGAAAGAAGACAGATTTAACATCCATATGATGGACTTCCCATTTGAAAGAGGCAACAAGGGAAAGAACAAGGTGGATAGAGTTCATTTTGGTAACAAGGGAGAAGGTTTCAGTATAGTCAATGCCTTCAACTTGTGAAAAACCCTTAGCAACAAGACGAGCTTTATGTTTATCAACTTTTCCATCCAGTCCAAACTTGGTTCTGTAAACCCATTTACATCTAACAAGTTTTCATCCCTTTGGAAGAGGAACAAGGTCCCATGTATCATTTGCCAATAATGAATGATATTATTCATTCATAGTTGTGTCCTAATCTAGATGGGTTGAAGTTTCTATAAAGGTGTCAGGATCATAATTCACTAAAACTTGAGCTAGTAAATAAGAGGCTCTATTGAACCAAGAACATGTATGACATTGATTTGTAGGATCGCCTGCAAGAGCACCTGCTACATCCCAAGTAGCTCAGAACCATTTTGGAAGCTAAGGATCTAAAGGAAGATCTCGAGAAGGTAGCGTAGGATTTTTTCCTATGCACAAGCTGTAAAGGGGCTGAGGTGTGCCAAGAGGCACATTTTTCAAAACTATCTTGATGATGTTTTCCGAGTACACATCTGGAACAAACACCATATTTGCAAGATATCATAGGAAGACATGTCACCATATTTTCTTTACATAGATTTTGAAGGGAGCAATAGTTTAAGTGACCAAATTACTCATGCCAAAGTTTTCTCACTTCATCATTATGAGAAACAAATACTGAGGGAAGAGTTGATAACCCAAATTTGCTAAACTTATCCAACCTTGTAGAATCATCAATAATGTCAGTAGCTAGAATCTGTCTAGGATCTCCTAGGTCCTTAATTACAACATCATGAGGTGAAAATTCAACAATTTTACCTTCACCTGAATGAGTTATCTGATATATAGATAGAAGGTTGCAGGATAAGGTAGGAAGACATAATACATCATTAAATTAACTATTGTCTAGATGAATAGTTCCAATCCCTACAACACTAAGAGATCTATCATAAACAATATATATATATTTGGTGTTACAATCATTTAAAGAAGAAAACATGACTTTGTTTTTGGTAATGTGATAAGAAGCTCTAGAATCAATGAGCCACTGATGAGAATTTGTAGAAGAAGATACATTTAGTGCATAACCAGTTCGAGATGCTTAACAACCACATGCAGAAAGTGTTATTCTTGAAGATGAAGTTGAAGTTGACGAGTGCTCCAAATGGATGTTATGCTTCTTCATGGCTACTTCCAAGGCTTCCATCTTCTTAAAGCATTTGGATTCTAAGTGGCCATCACGATTACAAAAGTTGCAATGTCTATCAGTCTTCTTCCCTTTGTTTTTATTTGACTTATCATTTTGTTGAGTTGATTTTTCATTTTGAGATTGAAATTTCTTAGGACCCTTGTTTGGATTAGGACCATTCTTTTTAGGATGTTGTTTCTTAGGATTCTTTGAAATTGGTTGTTGCTGGGCTGCTAAGGCTTTCTTAGAAGAGTTTCCAATATTAAGAAGACCAAGATGTAAGAGTTTTTATTGTTCTCTTATTAAAGAACCACAAAGGCATCAATAGAGGGGGGACTTGTAGGCTTGTCCTTGAGAAATGAAGGCTTCTCTATTAGAATGGAAGGTGGAAGCAAACACAGAGTAGGTTGATCCTAACTTAGTAAGAATGGAATAGATAAGCCTACCATCTTATTTCTTAACCTTAACACTTTCCAAGAGAAGTCTAAGGGTCTTAAACTTGGATAAAAAATATTCAATTGAAGAAAAATTATTGGGGTCCAACGTAAGCAACTCATTTTCGAGTTGATGGGCTCTAATTTCATTTTTAATTCCAAAAACATTACTGAGCTTTTTCATTGCTTCATTGGGGGTATCAATTTCTTCGATAAGGAATCTAAGGTCTAGAGAAAAAGACATCCCTATCAACCCACGATCTTGATCTTGCTTATTTTCCCATTTGGCTTGCTTATCTTCATCTTGAGGTTTATACTCTTGGCTTGAGGCTATTTTATAAAGACCTTTACTTCTAAGTAAATCCACCATGTAGGATAGTCATTGGAAGTAGTTGGTGTTTTCAATAATAACTAAGCATGTACTTTCCATTTTAAAAGAAACTGAAGTTGTATATGGTGAAACTAAGTGTTCAAATGGAAAGATCTTGAAATATTAGGCCAATTAAAAAAAAACAGCTCTGAAAATTACTTCCAGATGAAGTTGTTATGGCTTTTTGAAGAAAAGTTGTTGAAGATGTTAACGAACCACGTGAATGTTTGGAAGTTGAAGATAATGTTATATTTAACAAAAAATCTCCCCCTTTCCAAACTTAATCTAATTAGCTCACTTTTAAAAAAAATAATACTTTATGTAACCCACTTTTATAAATAAGTGAAAGTCACTTTTACAATGGTACTTTATGTACTATCTACTAAATCATAACTTAGATAAAAGATAAAATGACTTTAGAATTATAAGTGACTCACTTTTTATAATGGGTGAGAACACTTTTACATAAAGTAACATTTAAACATAAGTTACATGTGCTTTTTGAAAAATTAACTCAACAAAAAGGAAGACTTGAACCCAAGATCTCTATTCTTATAAAGTAACTTTAGACGAAGTGAGCTAGTTCAAAAAGTTAGTAATTGTTGGAAAGGAGGAAGGGTCTTTTCTTTTTTTTTTGGCTCACTGAAGCTTTGAGGTGCATGCTTACTTTAAAAACCCCCTTTTGCCTACAAAAAGACACAACCACACAAATCAAACGAACAAGCGAAAGTTTCCAAGCCTTGCGACTTAAAGTGAGATTTGGCCGGAAATTATATATTTTCCTCAATGTTTCTAATTTTTCGAGATCACACTAAGGCGCAGCGGGAAAGAGCATACACATCAGAAAAACCCTTTCTTTCTATTTATGGTTTGCTCATATCGCACAGAGTCACGGGGCAAAGAGAATACACAAAAATGAAAGGTACAAATCCAGTAATAAAAAATATATGTATCACTATAAACTGAAATAGACAGAGGGATAAATAACTATAACTGCAAATATAGATTATATACCTCAAGATCTTAAAAATAATGTACCTAGGGCTTTCGTAAACCTTTTCGCATGAAATGAAAAGGGTTCCTCACTAGAACATATGCTCCTAACACAATAGAGAAAACCTCTCATCCTGAAAGCAGTCAGAAACAATAGATCTAGGAAACGATAGTCGAATGCAGTTGTATCGGCTTCAGATTTGGATCACCAATGGATGTGACCCTCAAATGGCTCTGATACCACTTGTTGGGAATCACGATTGTCATTAGAGGTAAACCCACAAGTTTTAGTCAATGATCGCATCGCTAGAGATAAGGATCCACGAGAGGCATTTAGTCCATGTCACAAAACACACGGGGAGTGTTGGTTTATCCAATGTCCAACAATCTCCCCCCCAATGCGAGCCGAGTGTGTATCAAACTTGTGACCTATGCTCTGATACCATGTAGGAATTTACAGGGTAAGTTCCTTAGATAGAACATCAAAGAACATTGCTCACAAATAGATCACAGATCAGCACACCAGTATTCTTGACGTAGTTAAAACCCTCGAAGAGCGAAACAGTCCACAGCCTGAACCAACGCAACCAATTCAAGCAATTTATTAATGTAAAAGAAAGAAAATTCACATAAGCTTCTCTCATGAATGATCATTAGTAAAATGACCCTCCATGCTCTTTAAATACAGATCATGGACCAATCGGGTGTTAAGCCATGATCAAGTGTCGGTAATACCGAGGAGAGAATGAACTATCAGATCACTTCATGTCTAGAACATATCGTGACCATCGAATTGTAAGTTACAAAAAGCACATACAAAAGAAACACACTTTACCTAACTATACAATAGACCAAGTTATACTTAATTATTTCCTATGTGTCGGAATATCCTAACATCTCCTGCTCGAAATTTGAGTAAAATATTAGGAAGATAAGTTGAAAATACAAGTTGAAATTTTTATTTTTTTATTTTTTTATCTTTTTACCTTTTTACTCAAAAAATGTTGAATCATCCCCCATGGTTGACATCATCATATTGAATCCTACTAGTTCTTATAAAGTTGATTTTTGTTGTACATTTTTATTTTGAGGCCCATTTTTTACCTAAAAAAATCTCTAATGATTGTATACAAACTCAGAAACTGGTGCACACATATGGATCTATGAGTAGACCCAAGTGAAATTTTATAACCTCTACAAAAACATGTTATTAGCGGCTATACCAACAAAAAGATTCAACAATTTGAATATTGTCTCATCAACCATTCTATGCACACAACCATCCATACTTACTTACAAAATGCCTCTACATGATATCTATCATTAAGTAATTAGATATGTACCTCCTCCTTATGCTTTGGTACACACCTGTTCCAGGACAAATCACAAAATAATTCATCAAATTCACACACAACTAATCCAATTGATTTCTCTTTTATAACCACTTTGCATTTCCAATACCATAGGAAAGTCTATGGGATTTGTTCATGATAATCTTTGGTGGGATCAAATAAATTTTCTCATCCTTCCACACAATAATACCTTGGGAAATTCCATGCTTTATCCATGGGGTTATTTTTTCTACACTTATAGGAAATAACGCACCTCAACCCTTTTGGAAGTGTGTTATAATGCACCTCTTCCTCTGGGGACTAGCACTATAATATTCCTTGTGCTCATGAGAATTGTGTTACCCCAGTTTCTAGCCCAAAACCTAGTCATTCCTCAGTCAAATTGCTTCCAACTTTTGACATGTCTTCTTCAATACTTGTGGGAAGTGTTCAAGCCTTGAAAAGTCTCCATGACCCCTCAACAAAATTTGTACATATCAGTAAACCTTCCTCAATCGGTCACCTGTGCTACCTCAGTTTTATTCACTTTCAAGCATCTGCAAACCATGTCCATCCTCTTGCAATTGTTCTAGACCTTGTGCAACATTTTACAACTCCTATGCAATCATTAAGACACCTAAAACTCCTATGCAATCATCAATCATTAAGAGTCATCATCTATCCATGACCTAGGAGTAATCATCCTTCCATGACCTAGCTAGTTATATCAATAACAATGTCATAGTGTGACAAGATCATGGTGGCATAGTGTGACAAGATCACAATCCAAGCTGATATCCAGGTTGAAATCAAGGCCAAAACATTAGCCACAATCCCAACACTTGGGCCATTGCTCCAGTTAATTCACAACATTTTATACCCCTTGGAGTTGGGTACCTTTGTTCTTAGCTAATTCCTAGATTTCTAGTAGCCTTGTGGTGATCTTTTGGAGCTGCTAGAGGTATGGATAAAACTATTTAACCATGGCCTTGTAAGATTCATGCACTTTGGAGGCAAAAAAATATAATCCTCCATTTTATTTCCCTCCTATTTTAGAGTTCTATTTTTAGTTTTCAATAACTTGACATGCTACTCTAGTTCTACTATACAACCATCTTTTAACTTCAACTATTCAACAAGGTCTTTCACATTCCTCTCATCGACTTAAGAGAATGTTATGCCTATGGAGAACAGAGTAAGTGGATATTTCCTAGTGTTTGGCACAATGGTCCTTTTAGTGGTGGCTAAAACTAGAGGCAAATAAGGAGTTGACATGGTCTTATCCTTGTGTGCCACTATCCTATTCAAAGCGTGACTATATCTAGATCTACCTAGGTTAACCACTTTCTTCTTACTAGTTGGTGTAATTCCCATATCTGTAATCCATAAATAGCCTTATATGATGACAAGAGCTACCAATTGAAGTGGGTCAATGTCCATTGTAACTATGTACCAATGGGCACTTGTTCATGTGCTTCTTGTTGGACCTTAATAGTTTCATATTTAGTTTTGTCTTATACTTCTTTCTATCTCTCCTCCTATTCTTCCTATTTTATTCTTTTTTCCTATACCTTTCTTTTCCATTCTTTCTCCCTCCTCATCCTTTCCTCTTCCTTCTCATCGAGTTCAAGTTCTTGAGCTATCTTGGTTACCTCCTAGTCTTGTTTTAGCTTATTTTCTTTTGCATCTCAAGTTGTTTTAAGTTGGGAAGCTTGCTTCTAGGCAAGGGCTTCTCTCTCTTAGCTTGATATTTTTCCTTCTTCACTTAGGAGGAATTATAATCTATTTTGAAAATGACCTCTATGAAATTTAAAGAATATTTTTGTTTCTCTTCTTCAACCCATGTCTATGATTGGTAGTCTCACATGTAATTGCATGCCTTGCAATGATTTTTCACTATAGAGATGGGATTAAATTTTTTAAAAATTCAGCAAGAAATTCTCAATTTGATTTTTCCTTGATTAAATTGAGAAAAATTGACTTTCCACATAAAAAAACAACTTGGATGATGTTAACTTGTGTCACATGGCTTGTGTCACCCAATTTACTCAGTAAAATTCGAGCTGGAGGAGTTAGAGTTCAGTTCTACATGTGTGATTGCTAATTTGTAATAATCATGGTTAGTTATCTCATGTTGTTTTCAGTTACACTAGTTCCAACTTTTGGAGGAACTAGTGGAGGGTCAGTGAAGCAATGGGATTTCAATCAAACTCAGTGAACATCCAGTTATTTGATCAATCAACCCAAATAGTTAGTGCATGTAGAGAATTTGAGTTACCCATTTGAGGTGGAGATTCCAAGGCAGTGTAGCATCAGTTGTAGACTAGTCTTGAGTGTACAGGTGTTGCATGCAGTCAAATGATCAACCTAAGGAATTGATCAATTCAATTGGATGAATTTCCAAATAACAAGGGCTAATTCCTCAAGGAACAGTGTAAGAAAATAGGAGTTCAAGCTGAGGAAAATTTTGACTAAGTGATCTGTATATGAAACTACTTGAGGTTTATGTAAAATTGCAAGTGATTAAATTTGAGTTTTTAAGGCTCTTATGCCAAATTCATAAACACATAAACATGAATTTAAACTTCAGAAATTGTAGAATATTGCAAACAATACCACTATAACAGTAAACACAAAACAACAAGTGATGAAGGATTTCACCCCTCCTAGGCTACGTCTCCTGGTCCAGCTTCCAATAGTTGGGCCTATATCAGTATGCTCATGAAAATAGTGATTACATCAAGTTACAATGCTCAAATATCTTCAATAACAACTAAAATGGTTTCAGAGCTATCAAAAACCCATGTCTAGCCTCTTTCTTCTCCCAAAAAAAGACCAAAAATTGATAAATTTATGCATCTTTCTCTCTTTTCTGCAATTCTACAAGTAATCTCCCCATAATTTGATTGAAACATAACTTGGCCCCAAATGCGGAAACTTCCCGTTAAACCTGGCACGATTCCCACTCGGTGGGTGGAACTGTAGGACTTGATAAGGGCACCTTTAAGCCCCTGGTCCCTAAAATTTCGGCCACATGGAGGCCATATGACCGCATAAAGTGTCGAATTTAGGGGGCTCTGTCTAGCCCTTGTCTGTGTGCGCCCTCGGTCACGTGGATGCCACATAGAACCTAAGGTTGGCCCCCGTGGGATGGTCCCCTCTAGCTGGCCCTATTCATCCTATGTTGGTGGTATTCTGGGTCTGCATGGGACCATGCATTGGATCTTTGGGCTAGCCCCCTCCGGCTAACCCTTTCTCATTCCCGCGCACCTAGACACATTGTTCTCCATGCAAATTGAGGCTAGAATTTAAGGTTGGCTCCCTCCAAATATGTGGCATCATAAACATTATATAAAGTTTGCACCATAAGTTTATTAAGAACCATTGCTTGGTCTATTGGTGAGGGTTGCGATTAGTGTGGATGAGGTCACAGTTTCGAACCCCCAGAGTTGCATTTCAAACCTTAACCAAATTTTGGTGGCCTCCAAGGTGCCATGTGCCAATCTTTGGTTGGGCCACGTGGCAACCTGTGGTTAATGGTCCACCTGAACGAATCAGCCCCCAATCAAATTCGACCATTTTGCACCAATAATACAGTGCCACTTGTCGAGCAAACACAGGAGCATGAAATTCGAATTTTTTAACTAATTAGGAGAGGCAACATGGAAGCCTGCCACTGGCCCAAAATGTACAGTTAGTTGTCCCTTTTTTCCAAAATTTGCCTATTTGACAAATCGATTAGAACTTGTTTATGGGAGCATATATCATTCATTTTCACAAAACAAATTGTGCCAGATTCAGAATGAAGAGATCTACACGATCATTCAGGTTTCAATCCATCCATACAACTTTGAAATCTAAGCATATTTTTTATCCACCGGATCACTCCTTCCCACTGGAAGCTTTTGGACCCAAAAAACTCTTTATTACTGAACAATTAGATGAGGGTACAACTCCCTCAACCTTCCAGTCTCAACCCACTGAAATTTTCCTAAATTTGAAAATTTGAGATTTTCGTGAAAACTAATCTTTTTCCTTGATTCTAGAGACCATGTCTTACTATTGTAGATACCATCTAGCTGCAGTTTCCCAGAATTTTCAGAACAACAAACTGTCCTTGAAGGAACAAACATATTCCCTCCTTGGTCATCAATCAAAGGAAACTTAAACAACTTGAAATTATTCTCACCTCAAACACTGTCAACATGATGATGTTTAGCTTGCCTTCCCCATCGCCATGCTCCATTTTGAAACCCCCAAGAAGAACTTTGGAACCAATTCCCGCTAGGTAAAATTTATTTGGCACTTTCTCTTTGACCTTTGCACTCTTTAGCGCTGACATCTTGTTCCCAACACTATTCAACAATGATGTATGTTGTTGTAATTTTTCCTCATCTTGTTTACTTCTTTTAGGAGACAACATATTAAATCCTTGAAACAACTTATCACAACCATTATCAGTGTCAATGAAATCATATTTTTCTTTTGATGCATTTCCTTGAAAGGCCTCATTCACAACATCTTGATGCTTGAACATTAACAAAGCAAAATTTTGACTTGCATTCACAATTTTCTTCATTTGTCTAGCATGCATAAGAGACACACTTGTCTTCTTACGATCCACTCTAATTATGTACTCAAACCCATTCTTGAATAAGTGATACTTATCTCATGGCGATGAAATATTTCTCTGTTATCATAAAGATATGGGCTTCCCAAAACAATACCATAAATCTCATGCAGAACCACATCAAGTTCAACTTCATCAAGAGAGTTTATAGTGATTGCAAATCTAAAGATGCACTTCCTTGTCACCTGCAAATTTGCATTCTTACATATCCAACCTAAAGGATAAGGTCTTGGATGTGGAATGGTTTCTAGATTTAACTTCTTGACTAAGTATTCAAAAATCAAATTTGCTTGTGACCCACTATCAAATAGTGTGTCAATTTTGGTATGCTTTGAAACAACTCTAATGTGGAAAAGTTCAATTCTTGTTTCATCATTTTGAGTATCATTGGACATCGCTATAATATTTGTTTCATCTCTCGAATCAGAACCTAAGTCATGTTCTATAATTGCAGTTGTTTTCTCATTCTCCTTGTTTTTAAGTTTGTTGGGTCTCACACCTGGATGAGGTTTCCAACAATGGTATTCATCATGGCCATCTTTAAAACATTTTTTTCATGTGAGTTTTTCCTTCTCCGTCTTAATGGAAGCATTCTTCTTCCCTTTTCCCTTAAGCTTACCCTTTCCTTTTTCTCCATACTCGAGGGAACTCTCACTTTTCTCATCTAAAATATTTTTCCCTCTTGCTTCTAGATGTGTGGCTTGAACACAAACCTCATCTAAATTTGTGGGATTGAACATGAGAATAGTGTTCCTTAGATAATTATGTAAACCTCCAATATATTTTAACAAAGTGTCTTGAGATGACAAATCTACACCCAATACTAGTGCTCTTCTCCTAACCTCTTGAGTATAGTTTTGAACACTTTATCCTTTTAATTGCCTAAATTTCTGCCAACCCATAATAGCCTTCTGCATATAAACTAATGGATAAAACTGTCTTCTTAATGCAGCAATAAAATCAATCCAAGAGGTTGAGACCTTACTATGATTTTTCATATCCTCTTGTGTTTTGGCTTCCCACCAAATCAGTGTTGCACTCTCCAACCTTAATGAAGCCAATTGAATCTTTATTTCATCATCCTTGATGTTTTGTATCCTACAATATACTTCAAGTTGATGAACCCAATTATCTATACTTTCAACATTAACCTCACCATTATACATAGGCAATTCAAATTTAATATCAAGTTTCAACAAGGGAGTTTTACCATGTCCCTTTGGAGTAAGTGGAGGTGTTTGTGAAATGGTTGTTGTTGAAGAGGATGAAGATGAAGTTGAGGATGGAGGTGAAGATGATGGTGGAGAAGATGGTGGTTTATCTCCATTCCCTTTTTTATGCTTTTCCTCATCTCCTCCTTTTCCTCTTGAAGAACCCTCTCCTTTTGAATTCTTGGAGCTCTCTCCTTGCAATCTTATGTTTCTCTCTTCATAGAGAACTTTCACCATTCGGGTCATGTCAATGAATGCTTTTCTGAAAGCCTTCTCATCCTCTGATATATCATCAAGCCCTCCTTCATGTGACATGCTTACTGAAGCTTCAGGTACAATTTGAGGTGAGATTTGTGTTGTAGATTGTGGCAAATGTGCTCTCCTTGTCCTTGTCCCAACTTGAGGACCTACAACCACAAGCTTTCATTCTCCTCTCTTGAGCTTCAACCTTGTAAGTATCAGAAACACTTGCAAACAAATTAAACCCTCACAGCAACAAAGAACCTAAGCTCTGATACCAAACTTGATCTGCAGATGAAACTACTTGAGGTTTATGTAAAATTGCAAGTGATTAAATTTGATTTTTTAAGGCTCTTATGTCAAATTCATAAACACACAAACATGAATTTAAACTTCATAAATTGTAGAATATTGTAGAAAATACCACCACAATAGTAAACACAAAACAACAAGTGATGAAGGATTTCACCTCTCCTAGGCTACATCTCCTAGTCCAGCTTCCAATAGTTGGGCCTATATCATTATGCTCATAAAAATAGTGATTAAATCAAGTTAAAATGTTCAAATGGCTTCAATAACATCTCCAATGGCTTCAGAGCTATCAAAAACCCATGTCTACCCTCTTTCTTCTCCCAAAAAGACCAAAAACCGAGAAAGTTATGCCTCTTTCTCTCTTTTCCCCAATTCTACAGCTAATCTCCACACAATTTGACTGAAACCTGACTCGGGTGCCCCGAACGCGGAAACTACCCATTAAACCTGGCAAGATTCCCACTCGGTGGGTGAAATTGTAGGATGGATAAGGGCACTTTTAAGCCCCCAGTCTCGAAAATTTTGACCACATGGAGGACATATGACCACATAAAGTGCCAAAACTAGGGGGCTTTGTCTAGCCCCTATTTGTGCATGCCCTTGGTCACGTGGATGCTGCATAGAACCTGGGGCTGACCCCCTCTAGCTAACCCTATTCCTCCCATGTTGGTGGTCTTATGGGTTCGCATGGGACTATGGGTTAGATCTTTGATTGGCCCCCTCTGGCTGACCCCTTATCATTCCCATGTGCCTGGACACATTGTTCCTCATGCGAGTTGGGGTTGGAGCTTATGGTTGGCTCCCTCCAAACATGTGCCACCTTAAACATTAAATAAAGTTTATGCCATATGTTTATTAAGAACCATTGCTTGGTCTGTTGGTGAGGGTCGTGGTTATTGTGGATGAGGTCACGGTTTCGAACCTCTAGAGTTGCATTTCTACCCTTAGCAAAATTTTGGTGGCCTCTAAGGTGCCACGTGGTAGCCTCTAGTTGGGCCACGTGGTAGCCTATATTTGGTCCACCTCAACCAATCAACCCCCAATCAAATTCAACCATTTCACACCAATAATACAGTGCCATTTGTCGGGCAACCAGAAGGCATGAAAATTTGAATTTTTAACAAATTAGGAGAGGCCACGTGGCAACCTGCCGTTAGCCCAAAATGTACAGTCAACTATCCTTTTTTAGCAAAATTTCCCTATTTGAAAAATCGGTCAGAACTCATTTCTGGGATCATACAACGTCCATTTTTCACTAAGCAAATTGCATCGGATTCAGAACGATGAGCTCTATGTGGTCGTTCAGGTTTTAATCCATTAAGACAACTTTGAAATTTGAGAATATTTCTTATCCATAAGATCACTAAGTGGGTCAGAGGCCTTTAGTGAGAAGAGAGATAGGTTGTGCACCTGCAGGGTGAGCTCAGTTGAGAAAAGAAATTGTGATACATATCTATTCATTTTATTAATGCAAGAAGGCATTTGTGTTTATAGCAGATTGCTTTCCCTGTATAAAATTACTTATTACATGTGTGTTATTTCTTCTTGCATGTCTGAGATTTTTGTTCTAAATTGTGAATTAATGTCGATAAAGCAATAGCGTAGGTTTGTGTCTTGTGATTTTGATTAAAACTTCATGAGTAGCTACAAATCTACAACCTAATTTCTACATGGTACCATGGCTAGATTCACATTAGACCAAGAAATTTGAAGTTGTTTATCAGAGATTCGAATTTGAAGATCAGTGTAGTAACATTTCTTCAGAGCTAAGAATATGACCTTAAATCTACTAAGGATAGAGTATGCCTTGGAAGGAACCTATAATTTTGTTGCATGGAAGGATGGCATGGAGGTGGTATTGGATGATAATCGATTGCTAGAATACATCAAGGCAAATGTTGCAAAACTTGAAGCATCTGATGCCCACAACCTTGCTCAGTGGATGAAACATGTAGACAAGGCGATGATAATAATCTTAGAGGGAGTATGGGATCATATTGTCCCGAATATCCACAGAAAAGAAACTTCGTTCACAATGTGGAAAGCACTAACAGAATTGTTCAAGAATAGTAGTGAGTATAGGAAGCTAGTGTTCAAAGATAAACTTTGAAGTATCAAGTTGCAGAAGAATGACACAATTCCGCGATATATGAGAAAGCTTACACAATGTCATGATGAACTTGGTGTGTTCGGTGTTAATCTCCCTGAAGAAGACTTGGTAACCCTAGCCCTCATGGGCTTTCCCAAGAGCTAGCATAGCTATCAAGATTTGGTGAATGGGAGGGAGAAACTACCGTGTTGGGAGCACTTATGGTATGATTTGGTATAAGAGTAAATAAGGAAGAATACCATATATGGGACTTCATCCAAGGGTGAGGATGAAGAAAAATTTGCGTTAGCTAGAAAGGCAAAGAAGGGAAAAGGGAAGAAATCCCAATCCAAACCAGAATCTGGTCAAGGGGGAAAGAAGAAAGATTTGTCAAAAATTAAATGCTTCCACTATCATGAATTTGGGCACTATCCCATGAAGTGTCCACACAAGAAGGAAAACAAGAATACCTCAAGAAGAGAAGTAGGTGAAGCTTTGGCTTCACAGTCCGAGCTTGACTTTACCCTCATTGCATGCATGGCCAACACAATGATGGGGAGAATGTGTTACTTGGACTCAAGTGCATCATTCCATATGACGGGAAATATAGATTTTTTCAGTGACCTGGAGGAGAAATATTTTTTGATACACATCGAGATGGGGGATGAGGAAAGGTATAGCGTGTCTGGGATTGGTACACTCACCTTTCAAAGGGAGTTGAGCTCCCCCCTCAGGCTCAAGTATTTCATGTTCGTTCCAGGCCTAAAGAATAATCTCATTTGTGTTTCAGTTTTGGAAGACCGTGGTTATGATATGATCTTCAGCAAAGTAAAGGCATTCCTGAGACACATAGCCACGAGATAGGTGAAGCAAATTGGGGTTCATGTGAAGAACTTGTACAAGCTAGATGTGGAGGATTATGTTTCATTGAGAACAAAGGTGCAAAGTCACGATGTCAATGAACTTTGGCATAGAAGACTTGGCCATTTGCATCATGGTTCTTTGAAGATCATGCAACAGATAACCACAAGCCTCCCAAAAGGATCATTTGAGTAGCAGGATGTATGCAAAGGATGTACATTTGGGAAGTACACAAAATCCACCCTTCATGATCGAAATAGAAAAGCACATTCAGTCCTTGAAAGGAGCCACTCTAATGTTTGTGGAAATTTCTTGAAAGCCTCCACTACCAAGCACAAATATTTTGTCATTTTTATTGATGAATTCTCACAAAAGTGTTGGATCTTATTCATGCGGAAGAAAGATAAGACATTCTCCAAGCACTGGTTGAGAAAGAAACCAACAAGAAGGTGAAGGCTCTCATGAGCGATAATGGAGGTGCGTATGTGTTGAATGAATTTAAAAAAAAAAATTGTGCAAAAGAATGCATTCGATGAGAGTTGAAAACACCCCACAACCCACAACAGAATGGGGTGCCTGAGAGGAAGAACCATAGCATTATGGGAGAAGTGAGGGAGATGTTACATGATCAAGGCCTGCCTCTACATTTGTGGTCCAAGGCATGCAACATAGTAGTCTATTTGCAGAACCAGAGTCCTCATTAGATTTTGGGCATGAATACACTGAAGGAAGCTTTCTCAGGGAGAAGATGGATGTGTCACACTTCAGGATTTTTGGAGCCTCTATTTACTACCATGTCTCCAAAGAATCAAGGAAGAAGTTAGAGCCGACAATGTAATAGGGGGTATTTTTGGGTTACACAGAAACTCCCCACAACTATCGTGTGTACTTACCATCTCTCAGAATGAAAATTGTGTGAAGGGGTGTAAAATTTGATGAAGAGAAAGTAATGTGGTGCTCTCTTGAGAGGAAGCTTCATATCCCACTAGAAGAGGAGTTTTTATCTCCAAAGGAGGAATCTCAAGAAGTTTTGGATTATCCACAAGTTGAAGAGAAGAGAGTGGATACAACCACTCAATCAGAGCCATCCAGAGAAGGCAGGAAAAGGATCACGGAAGCTAAGAGACTTGTGTAGGATGTGAGGGAGAATGTGGGTGCTCCTTCAAATCAACTCAGGCAAAGAAAGTCACTAGATCAATGCATTGGATACATGGCTCTAATGATTGATATTGTAGAGACTGAGTGATCTTATTTCAAGGAAGAAGTAGAGCAACCTTTGTGGGTTTATGTAATGGTGGAGGAATACAAATCCATTGTAAAGAATAGTAATTGGGAAGTGGCCCGAAGACCAGCATGTAGAAAACGGAAGCATAGAAAAGTAAAAGGCCATATTTGTGGCCAAGGGGTACTCTCAAGTTGAGGGATTGACTATGAGGAGACCTTTTCTCTTGTAGCAAGGTACTCATCCATCAAATCAATTCTTACTCTAGCTACACAGATGGGGTGGAAGATCCACTAGATGGATGTAAAAATAGCATCCCTTAATGGAGTTATTGAGGAGCAGGTGTACATCGAGCAACTAGAAGTATTTGAGACTTTTAATCAAGAGTCTCATGTGTGCGGACTCAAGCGAGCATTGTACAATCTCAAGCAAGCACCCCATGCTTGGTACATCAGGATCGATAGTTATCTCACCGGTTTTGGCTTCACAAAAAGCGAAGCGGATGCAAACCTCTATCATATATTGGTTGAAGGTAGATTATTAATTATTGTCTTATATGTTGATGACTTGATTTTCACTGGTGATGAGCAACTAATCAGATCTTGCAAGGAGGACCTTGCAAGAGATATTGAAATGAAGGACATGGGTCTCATGCACTACTTCCTCAGATTGAAAGTATGGCAAGGTGATCATGGGGAATTATTTGTCTCTCGGGGAAAGTATGCCAATGAGATACTTCAGAGGTTCTACTTGGGTAGTTGAAAACCCATGGAGACACCTCTAGCAAATAACTGGAGGAAAGAGGATTCCACTTCAGGTGAGAAGTGGATTCTATTGTTTACTAATAGTTGGTGGGTTCACTAATGTATCTTGTGAACAAACAACCAGATATGTGTTATGCAGTCAACCAGCTAAGCCAAGCTATGGTTAGGCCAACCAAATTATTTTGGAGGGAAGCTAAGAATGTTCTACCATACCTCAGAGGAACTACCCAATTTGGACTATGGTATAGACAAACAGAGGGAGTGAATCCATGTGGCTTCAAAAATGCAGATTGTGCGGGGAGTCCATCAGATTGAAAGAGCACCTCAAGTGGAATTTTTAATGTTGGGTCCGTAGTTTTTTCCTAGTACAGTAAGAAGCAAAGATCTGTGGCACTTAGCTCGGTAGAAGAAAAATACATGTCTGCCAATCAAGCAGCATGTGAGGCAATCTGGATGAGAAAGATACTTGTTGGATTGCTTGGTCAGATAATGGATCTAACTGTGATCGATTGTGATAACAAAAGTTGCATCAAGCTCTCTGAATATCATGTTTTTCATGATTGATCCAAGCATATAGATATCTGGTATCACCATTTACAGTACTGTGTGCAGAGGCAAATAATGTTGTTGCAGTACATTCTGACATGGTAGAAAGATGTTAAAATTTTGACAAAGGCCTTGTCAAGAGGGAAGTTCGAGTTCCACAAGTGCAGGATAGGGTGGTTGATAATCCCTTTCTTACTGAGAGGTTGTGTTGAAAAATGTAGCAAGAAATTATCAATTTGATTTTGTCTTGAATAATTAATTAAATTTGAATTTCCACCTCAGCACACAACTTGGATGATGTTAACTTGTGTGACATGGATTTTGTAACCTAGTTTACTCAGTAAATTCAAGTTGGAGGAGTTAGAGTTTAGTTATGCTTGTGTGATTGCTAATTTGTAGCAAGCAAGGTCAATTATCTCAAGTTGTTTTCAGTAAACTAGTTCCAACGTTCAGAGGAATTAGTGGAGGGTGAGTTACGTAGTGGGACTTCAATCAAAGTTAATGATCATCTAGTTAATTGATCAATCAACCCAAAATAGTTAGTGCATGAAAAGAATTCGAGTTACCTAGTTGAGGTGGAGATTCCAAGGTAGTGTAACATCAGTTGTAGACTAGTCTTGAGTGTACAGGTTTTGCATCAAGTCACATGACCAACCTAAGGAATTGCACAATTCAATTAGATGAATTTCCTAAATAATAGGGGTTAATTCCTCAAGGAACAATGCAAGGAAATAGGAGCTCAACCCATGTCTAGTTTGAAGCTAACATGGCTAACAGCTTCATTGAGCGTATCCAACACTTCCACCAGTGGGTCCATGACATATTAGAAAAATCCAATGCTAAGTATAAGCAGTGACATGATCAAAATTGGGTTCCACACAAGTTCCAAATGGACGACAAAGTTTGACTACTTTTCCAAAAGGAGAACTTCATTGGGTCCTATCGTAAGCTTTGACCACACCAATATGGGTCATACACCATCACCAAGTTTGTAGGGGACAATGCTTTCAAGCTCAGACATTCCTCCATTCCTTGGGTTTCACCCAGTGTTCAATGTAGACTACCTTCGGCCATACTTTTCACAATTACTAGACACATCCGACATTGTAGAACAACTCACACCAACAGAGTTAAACCCAGACTACATGGAACAAGCCACAACTGATCAGATCATGGACACATAGATCAAGAATGCTCGCCAATAGAATATCCAACTATATCAGGTTCTCAAATCTGGCCAACTCCTACACCAAGGCAAGTGGCTCACTAGGGACCAAGCATAGTAGAAGTTTCCCATCGCATGGAGGCACTCAATGTGATGGAGACCATTGCTACCTAAGGGGGGAGGATTGACCCAGGTGGATATTGGTGGCCACCTACCTATTCCACTTGGACTCCCACCATTGTTTCTTTCAGTTTTTCAATTTCCTTAATTATAGAACAATTTACTATTTTTGGCATTTTTTCGGGTCCTGAACTTCCGGAGCCGTTTTGAGGCCCTAAACGACGTTTTTTTGGAAAACAAGAAAACATTAGCTATTATATAATGTTTTCAGCCAAAATTTGTATTCCTTGGATAAATATTTTTAACAAGGTATTGTGCCCGTCAAATAGAGATCGTATGCCAAATTTACGACCCCGGGAAGTCGATGTACCAATTCACCCAAAAGGGGCCCATAGTTTTGGTGCTTCATATCCTAGGGTTAGGTTTTTGAATGTTTAGGGTTTTCCATTGCTTCTCGATAATAAATAGGCCTTTGAGCATCATTATAACATAGTTCAGAGGCATGTAGCCAACACATCTCTTCTCAGAGATAAGATACCACCACCCAAGCTAGTTTATTTCCATTCTGTTTGTAAGCATATTTTAGTTTTTTGATATTAATGAAATGAAGTATTATTTTCACTACATCTCTGTATTTGTGGTTATATCTGTATTTTGTTGCATTCATGTTTAAGTTCGGATCAACCCATAAGTCAGTCATGGTAGATAGGAAGGAGCAGCCACTAGAAGCTAACCCTTTTGACATCTTGGGGGAGCAAGCAAGGGGGAAACAACAAATATCCCAACAAACATAACAAGGGTAGCAAAAGATAGCTCAATTGTTGACATAAGGGCAACAACAAATGGCCCAGTTATTTTCCCAGGTTGTGGAAAATTTAAATAACGCAGGTAACAAGAGTTTTACAGAGGGGAGAAACAACCATAATCCTAGATCCTTTAATATATCTACACAAGCTAACACATGGGAAACCAATAGAAGGAACACTAGGTCTCCAATACTCCAATTTCTAGATGGTCAGGGGGTATAAAATCGAGGAACCATAGAAAATAACAAATGTTTTATATTATATTTCCCGGAGTATGAATCACTAGGAGAGGATGTTCAAGCATCCATGACCTTTACTGAGTTCAATGATATTAAGTACAAAAAAAATCCTAGAGGCACAAATCAAAACCATGATCTACTTTAAAATATTAGGAAAATATATGTTTCCCCTTTCAATGGTTCATCTAAGTGCTTGAAAATGTCTTGGGAGCAAAATTTAGACACCTACTTCCAACTTAACCCAACGTTGGAAGCAGAGGCTATCAAAATCAACACCCTGCATTTGGAGGGAGAAACGCATGAATGGTGGTACCACAGATTGGTTACCTTAGGATATTCCAGCATCACTTCTTATGAGGAATTCAAACAAATAATGATAGATTGGTTTGACAAGAAGGATCCGAAGATACACTTCAGAGATATTCCAAGGTAGTGTAACATCATTTGTAGACTAGCCTTAAGTGTACAGGTTTTGCATGAAGTCACATGATCAACCTAAGGAATTGCACAATTCAATTAGAGGAATTTCCTAAATAATAGGGGCTAATTCCTCAAGGAACAATGCAAGGAAATAGGATCTCAACCCATGTCTAGTTCGAAGTTGACAAGGCTAACAACTTCATTGAGTGCATCCGGCACATCCGCCAGTAGGTCCATGACATATTAGAAACATCCAATGCTAAGGACAAGCAACGACATGATCAAAATTGGGTGCCACACAAGTTCTAGGTGGACGAAAAAGTTTGGCTACATTTCTAGAAGGAGAACCTTGCTGGGTCCCATCGTAAGCTTTAACCGCACTGATGTGGTTCATACACCATCACCAAGTTTGTATGGGACAACGCTTTCAAGCTCAAACATTCCTCCATTCCTTGGCTTGCACCTAGTGTTCAGTGTGGACCACCTTCGGCCATACTTTCCACAATTACTAGACACATCTGACATTGCAGAACAACTCACATCAATAGAGTTAAACCCATACTACATGGAACAAACCACAACTAATCGGATCATGGACACATAGATCAAGAATACTGAACAACAGAAGATCTAACTGTATCAGGTTCTCAAAGCTCGCCAACTCCTACACCAAGGCAAGTAGCTCCCTAGGGACCAAGTTTAGTAGAAATTTCCCCATCGCATGGAGGCACTCAATGTAATGGGGACCATTGCTTCCTAAGGGGAGAGGATTGATTCAGGTGGATATTTGTGGCCACATACATATTCCACTTGGACCCCCGCCATTGTTTCTTTCAGTTTTTTAGTTTCCTTAATTATAGAACAATTTACTATTTTTGGCAGTTTTTCAGGTCTTGAAATTCTGGAGCCATTTTGAGGCCCTAAACGATGTTTTTTTGGAAAATTGGAAAAAATTGAAATTATATTATGTTTTTAGCTGAAATTTGTAGTCCTCGAATAAATATTTTTAACGAAGTATTGTGCATGTCAAACGGAGATCGTATGCCAAATTTACAACCCCGGGAAGTTGATGTACCAATTTACCCAAAAGGGGACCATAGTTTTGGCGCCTTCATCTCCTAGGGTTAGGTTTTTGGATGTTTAGGGTTTTCCATTATTTCTCAATAATAAATAGGCCTTTGAGCCTCATTGTAACATAGTTTAGAGGCATGTATCCAGCACATCTCTTCTCAAAGATAAGCTACCATCACCCATGCTAGTTTATTTCCATTCTGTTTGTAAGTATATTTCAGTTCTTTGATATTAATGAAATGAAGTGTTATTTCTACTGCATCTATGTATTTGTGGCTATATCTATATTTTGTTGCATTCATGTTTAAGTTCAAATCAACCCACAACTCAATCATGGTAGATAGGAAGGAGCAACCACTAGAAGCTAACCCTTTTGACATCTTTAGGGAGCAAGCAAGGGGAAACAACAAATAGCCCAACAAATGGAACAAGGGTAGCAAAAGATGGCTCAATTTTTGACATAAGGGTAACAACAAATGGCCCAGTTATTTTCCCAGGTTGTGGAAAATTTAAACATAGTAGGTAATTCGAGCTTTATAGAGGGGAGAAACAACTATAATCCTAGATCCTTTAATATCTCTACAGAAGCTAACGCATGGGAAACCAATAGAAGGAACCCTAGGCCTCTAGTACCCCAATTTCTAGATGGTTAGGGGGTATCAAACCGAGGAACCATAGAAAATAACAAATCTTTTATATTATATTTCCCAGAGTATGAATCACTAGGAGAGGATGTTCGAGCATCTATGACCTTTACTGAGTTCAATGATATTAAGTACATAAATAGGCCTAGAGGCACAAACCAAAACCATGATCTACTTCAAAATCTTAGGAAAACATCCATTCCCTCTTTCGATGGGTTATTTAAGTGCTCGAAAAGGTCTTGGGTGCAAAATTTAGACACCTACTTCCAACTTAACCCAACATTGGAAGTAGAGGCTATCAAAATCACCACCCTGCATTTGGAGGGAGAAGTGCATGAATGGTGGTACCATAGATTGGTTACCTTAAGACATTCCAGCATCACTTCTTACGAGGAATTCAAACAAATAATGATAGATTGGTTTGACAGGAAGGATCTGAAGATACACTTCAGAGAGCTAGCATAACTCAAGCATATTGGAACACCAAAGGCCTACATTTAAGAGTTTCAACGGGTCTTGTTTCCACTACAAGCATATTTGAACAAAGGTTGATCATGCTCTTCACGGAGGGTTTAGTTGAGCCACTATTTGGGTGGGTCAAGGCATTCAAACCCACCAGCTTACAAGATTCCATCACAAGGACACAAGACATGGAATATACAACACCTAAAATTAAATTTCCATACAAACCACTCATCCTTCATAAAGACAGGAAAAATATACCATCCTATGAGGAGTGGGTTGGGAAGGACAAGTTGGATGATGAGACTCAATGCGAGCTGAGAAGTAAGAAACTTTATTTCTCTTGAAAATAACAGTGGGAACCAAGTCAGAGATGCTTGGGAAAGGGGAAGGGCCACTATATTGAGGTCATATCAAACAACAATAATGAAGAGGATTCAATTCTTGCACCAAAAAGTGAGCCTAGTAGTTCAGAGGGGGAGCAGTCCCATGAGGAAGCGCAAGGGTATGAGAGACCTTGTACAAGAATTAAGGGTGGTAATATCACCACTCTTTTTGGAGTCCCTAGATATTACACCTTCGGGATCAGGGGAGTCATACAAACACAATGAATCGCAACTTTGGTCGATGGCTAAGTAACTCACAATTTCATCAATGCAGCTTTGGTAGCAAAGAGTGGTATTCCCACAAAAGAGCTTGAGATATTTAGCATTGCAGTCATCTGATGGATACAAAATCACATGCATACAAAGATTCCATGCTTGAGTGTGACACTGGGTAATTACACATTGACTGATGACTTCTACATAGTAGATCTTGTAGATACCAATGTTTTTTTAGGAGTATAGTGGTTGTACTCGTTAAGAAAATTCTCAATGAACTAATAACCGGTGGAGATGGAATTTGGGGCCTCAAATGGCCATAAAGCATATTGATAGGTATTTGCAACAGTGGTCCTCAAAATATATCAACTAAGAAGATGGAAGCTATATATAGGCATGGAGATGTAGCTTGTGTACCAACATGTTTGATTATGAGTCAAAAGTCATCAGATAGCAACCAATTGTATTAGACCTATGATTTTGGTCTTGAGTAAAAGAAAAAAATTGTGGTTGATGCACTTTAAAGGAAACCAACCAC
Organism: Pinus taeda; assembly: GCA_000404065.3. Classification (NCBI taxonomy): domain Eukaryota; kingdom Viridiplantae; phylum Streptophyta; class Pinopsida; order Pinales; family Pinaceae; genus Pinus; species Pinus taeda. The sequence continues at coordinate 71,057 of APFE030657305.1, forward strand.
GTGTTCACTCATGGAAATCACTAGAGATTGGAAAGCCCACATCCTACAAGAATATTCCAAAAAAAAGTTTTCTTGCGAGTTAATGGATGGTCTCATCCAGGATGATAAGTATAAAGTAGTATATGAGGTCATTTTCTATAAAGAAATGTTATATTTGGTCCTTGAATCTACACTCAAAGAAGAGATCTTCAAGGCTTCTCATGACACACCACTAGCAGGACACCAAGGGTTCTTCAAAATGTATAGGCAGATTAGAGGAAGGTTTTCTTGGAAAGGCCTCAAGAATGATGTGTTGAAGCACATAAGGGGGTACATGACCTATTGGCAGAAAAATCCCACACATACTTCTCCTACAGGATTGCTACAACTCTTTCCAATTCCAAAGAAAAAGTGGGAGAGTGTATTGATGGACTTCATCACAAGTCTATCCAAGGCATAAGGGAAGGATTGCATCTATGTGAGAGTTGATAGGTTGAACAAGATCACACATTTCTTTCCAATATTAGTAGATTATAAGGTAATGCAAGGGGTGGAATTTCCTTCAAGGAGGTGTTTATACTACATAGGTTTCCTAAAAATATAGTTAATGATTGATGTGGCAGGATTATCAGTGCATGTTGGCAGGAGTTGTTCATATTGGTGGGCATGAAATTGACGCCTAGTGGTAGGTTTATCAATGCATGTTGGACGGAGTTGTTTAGATTGGTGGGAAAGAAATTGACCCCTAGTACCAACTATCATCCTCAAGTAGATGGCCAAATAGATATTGTGAATATATGGATTGAGGGGTACCTACTTAATGAGGTGGTAGAATAGCGGAAGGCATGGAGAAAATAGTTGCATCTAGAGGAGCACTATTACAAAACCACTTATCATTTTTCATTGGGATGACCCCACTTAGGGCACTGTGTGGGTATGATTTTCCATCATATATAAATTTGGAATTTGCAGATGGTAGGGCTCAAAAAGCCAAAGCTTTAATATAGGAGATCCACGACATCGTTAAGGTCCTTAGGGAGAATATGTAGACCGCCCAAAACCAACAAAATATGTATGCAAGAAAGCATAAAATATAGCATAACTTTGTGTGGGAGACTTAGTTTTCCTAATATTCTAGCCATATAGGCAACCTTCACTAAAGAAAAATGATGAAGATAAACTAAAACCAATATTTTATGGGTCTTACAAAATAAACGAATGGATTAGTGAAATAGCATACGAGTTGGACCTGCCAAAGGGAAGCCAAATCCACAGTGTCTTCTGATGCAGGAGCATTCAGCCCAAGTAATATCATTGTAATTAGTAGACATAGGGGGTCATGTGTTTTTGGCAAATTAGTTTCCTAAGTCTCAAGTCAATTTAATATTTACACCTTAAGTGTGATTTAATTAGATGCTCTTAAAACAAATAAATGAGAACATGAGTAGCTCCATGATCCTAGGAGCAAGGGAGAGATTTTAGGCATAAAACGGAGAATAGATGTGGACCATTGAGCGATAAGGAGGCTTTTCTGTTTTAAATCAAAAAAAAGGTAAAATAAGTCTCAAGGAGGCTTTTCTACCATGTATGCATGCATGTAGAGCTTTAGGCTTTTGTTAGAGGATGGATCGGACCCTCAATGATCCGATCCAAGTTTTCATATATATATATATATATATATATATAATATATATATATATATATATTATATATATATATATATATATATAATATAAGCCTATAGGCAGAGGAGGAGGCCACTAATAGGAAATCAGGCTTGTGTGTGTGTATGTGTGCGTATGAGCGAGTCCGAGGAGTCTCGAATGTAATCGATGCTTTACATTAATATATCAAAGATTGGTTCCTGTCTATGTCAATATGTGTTGAAGAAGCATTTCCTGAATGAATTTCTTGTGAATAGGCTTTGTAGGTTGCAGCCAGAATTCTAAATGATGCAGAGGGACAAAGATGATTCAGAGGAATCATATGGGGATCATTGGATCCACGTGAAAGGCAGAGTTTGAATGATGTTGTAGAGAAGAATACGATTCAAAGAAATTGTATTGATCCTCTTAAGAGATCAAGAGTTGCTTTGAAGTAGAGGTGCATGCAAAGAGAAGCTCAGAAGGAAGGTTCGAAGTGAATAGCGAAGGAGGAAGAACCTCTAAAGAATCCAAAAGAGCTGCAGAAACCATTGAAAATGGCGTAAATTCTACGTAAAGGGACAAGAGGAGAAGTAAAGAATTGATGCTCAGCAGCTTTTGGATCTACAAAGATCAATGGCTATGATTGAAATTACAATCGCAATTCAGAGGTGCCAAGGGTCGGCGATAACAAACCAGCAATACTTTGATGAGCAATTGTGCCAATAATCCAATCGGTGATCACGCAATCGGAAGTTCACAATGGAAGAGGTAATGTGCAGGTGGATGAGCGATATCCGATAGCGATTATCAGAATATTGGAGCTCGGAACCATCGGAGATCGGCATAGCGAAAGTGTGCAGCGATAAGTTATGGAATCGATGACAATTATGAATGCCGGTGTATAAACTTTGAAGTATGCTTATTATATGATTAGGTGGAAGGTTAATGCATTTCCGTGTATTCCCTTTATATTATGATAATTGTTACGAGCCTTTTTAAGGCTTAATGGTATGTGTTATCGATCGATAGTCAGATCGGAGTCAGAGGAGGGTGCATATGTGTGTTAAGACTGTGGAAGTCCCGATAGCCGATAGAAATTGTGATAGAGGATTCAACCTCGAAATATGTGCTAAGTCGTAATAAAGTAGAAAATGTGTTTTGGAGTATTTCCCTTTGTAATGGGATAAAAAGTGGAAAAGCGTCGATAGTGCAAGTTGTGCGATATAGCATATATTAACCAAAATTTAGAAGGGGAAGGTTATATATGCGTGGATAAAGGATTTAAAAGGTTCTGAAGGGTTAATATAGTCCCAATAGAGGATTACAGTGGGGTGATTGGTTCCGATACAAAGGAACGATTGTATAAAGGGGCCTTGACCATTTATGGTGAGAAGATTTAACTCCATTGCAGAGTTAAATATCCTAGGACAGGTGTAGATGCATTATTATTGATTAATGCATACTGTGGGTATGTGCAGAGGTTTATCCTAGCATCAATTTGACTAAGGATGGTTATATGATGGGTGATAGCCCTACACCATTAGTGGTATCAAAGCAGATTTGTAATCTGTAAAAGGATAAATTTTGAAGTTCTTGGAAGACTGTAGCAGTCCCAACAGAGGTTTGGAATAGCAGGAATAGAAGATTCCTTAAAGGAAGGAGAAAGCAATATTGCTTAATGAAAGTTCTGAAGGAAAGAGGACTTGGAAACCAACCAAAGGACAATCCATTCAAAGTGCAGAAGAATGGGTGAAACAAGATCATGCTGAGATCTTGAAGGTATGTTCTGTTTTAAATTAAGAATGTGTGTTTTTATACTAATGCACAGGTGACAACAAGAGAAGCTGTGAGAGAATAACCAGGTGAGTGATTGAAGACAGAGTAAGGAGAATAATCTGATAGAAAAGTGGCAGTGAACCTGAAGAATCCAATAATAAATTGGATAGAGAAGACATCTGAAGTGTTCTCAAGAGAGAGTGAGAGATTGCAAAAGCCTAGAAGGAGCAAAGGTGTTGCTCAAGAAGGAGAGGTTCCAGACAGAGGACCCGTTATTACCAAAAGACTGAGTGAGGAGAGCTTAGTGAGGTAAGGTTGCAGCCAAGAGGACTAGCTATTGTAGAGACTTGTTGCAAAGGAGCTCATGAAGATAGAAGAAAAGAAGATGACTACTGATAGTCATAGCAGAGGTTAAGAGAGAAGCCACAGTAGAGGATATAAGAAAGAGGATGCCAAAGAAAATGGCAAGAAGATGAGTCAAGAAGAAATTGACAAAGAGGTTGTTGAATTAAAAGAACAACTCAATTCATTAAGGAGAATGCTTGAGGAAAGCCAGAGACTAGGTTGGGTCTTGAGGAAGAAGCCAGTGGAATGGCATGAGATGCAGAGAAGGCTACAACAAAAGAAAGTAAAGTGGCTGAAGGGAAAACTCAAGGAAGTTGAGTTAGAAATGGAAGAATCCATTTGTAAAATAGAACAAGGAGAATTTCTGGGAGAAAGTGAAGACTTGAACACTGAAACTTCAAGTGAGACCAAAAGGTTTGATGATTTTAAATCTGACAATTTATGTATGTTTGCAGATGAAGGACAATTTGCTGATATTGTCATGAAGAAGGAAGAAGACCAGCAGAATCTAAATTCTATTCTGGAAAAAGATGAGATAGATAGGTCTCATATATAGCTGGAGAAAGATATCAAGCAACCAAGTGAAGGCCTTGAGGAGATTGAAGAAGAGACTATCAAAGAATTTCTGAATCATATGAATGATTTAGAATAGCAAGGAGAAATGATGGATGAACCATCAAGTGAGACCATAGGGTCTTATATTTTTAAAACTGAGAGTTTGTGTATGATGTTAGATATTGCATGAGAAAAGCATCCATTTGAAGATATCTTTAGAGAAGATAAACAGCAAGGGACTGAAGGCAAACTTGAGGAAGAGACTATGTTAGCTTAAAACATAGTAAAGGATCATCAATTCATTATGATGATAGGCACAGTGGAGATAGCCATGGAAACTGTTGAGACAGACAATAGGGAAGAAGAACATCTACTAAAAGATGTTAAGGAAGAGGAAGTATATGGGAAAGACTTAGCAAAGAGAAAAGGAACACTAACAAAAGAGTGTTTTGAAGAGGATGGACAATCTTTTGAAGATGTCAAAAGTCTGGAGAAGTACCCTAGGAGAACAAAGTATGATGGAGAAGATCTCTTGAAGGAGGGAAGTAGTGATTTGCTACAATAGAAAGACCTTGAGATTACAAGGGTCAAAGGAAGACAATATTTTAATACTGTAACACAGCATGTGAAGGATGAAGCTAGAAGAAGAGAACATTGTGATGAAGTGCTTGCTAAGTGTGAAGAGGAAATTAAACTACTAGAGAAACATATTAGAGAACCTGACGGTAGACAAAAGTTGCAGTTATAGTTTCAGAAGAAGAAGACGTGTCTCAAGTAGCCATGGAGATAGGAAGGTGTAATAATTTGTTTGCAGGTTCATTAAATAGCATGATGAGTATGAGATTGAGAAGAGGTTTTTTGAAGATGGTAAAGGGGTAGTAGGAATCAAACAATTTCAAAGTGAAGATAATCAACAATATGTTAAGGGAGAAGAAGTTCACTACTGTGAACCCAAGTAGGAAGACATCATTAGAATAGATGATGTAGAAGAGAGATTAACTAATAGTCTCATGAATTTTGTTGAGAATTCGAATCAACATACTGATGTGTTGACAGAGGAGAAGGGGAAAACAGAGCAGCAAACTAAATTGTTGCCAAAGGAAGATAAGGCACAACAGCCTTATGTTTTAATTTTAACAAGTGTTTTGAGTGTGCAGGTTTTGTTGTAGATGCTGGAGGAGATTTGGCACAAGTGAACAGTCAAATAAAAGTAAAAGAAGATAATTCTATGGAAGAACTCAATCCGTGGAATGGAGAAATTAAACTGCTAGAAAGAATGCTGAACAGTCATGATTCAGTTATGAGAGAGGGTAAGGATGATAGGGAGGTAGCAAGTAAAGAAAAAATGGCAGCAAGAAAACCAAAAGATGAAGCAAGTAAAATAAAAGTCAGCATAGAAGATAGCAACAGTAACCTGAAACAAAGAGAAGAAGGCAGAAGTAAGAAGAATAATATAGACCAACCCAAAGATACGCTGGACATAGGAATTGAAGAAATATGGAAACAAATGATGAATCAATCCAGATGGAGGAAAATGGTAGCAACAGCAAGCAACATCAATCAGAACTTGAATCTAATTGACAGGAAAAAGAAAATGGAGCAAAAGACAACAAAAGTGTAGTGGCAGCAAAGGAATAAGGCATCTGGACAACTGCAGAACAAAGTGAGGGATCTAGCAAGACCAAGACCAGAAGACACATGATTAGGAGACATGAATATTTTCTACTTTGGGAGTTTGATGCAGGAGCATTCAGCCGAAGGAAAATCATTGTAATTAGTAGATATAGGGGGTCATGTGTTTTTGGGAAATTAGTTTCCTAAGTCTCAAGTCAATTTAATATTTAGGCCTTAAGTGTGATTTAATTAGATGCTCTCTGTTAACACAAAACCTAAGCCTAATAGACTGCTGATCAGGTAGACCTTGAGTAACTGTTTCAAACCTACTTTTGGTTGAGGCTTAGCCTCCCCAACCTGAGAGGGCTCTCTCACAAGATTAAAGATTTTGATAATGAATAAGATGGCTAACTCTACGAAATAGATGAACAAGTGTAAATGGTTGAAACACAATTAGAAAATATTCATTGGGCTTATGGAGTCAAATATGCTTCAGTATGACAGTAATGTTAGCTTTACATAGAAGTCAGGGCATTTAGAATTCAACACATAGAGAATACATCATAGACATATAGGACCACACAGTTTATAAATGTATGAAGGAAGTTAGATCACAATCAGTGATTTCTAGGTAATCACACATTCATACCACTGTAGATAATGAGAAGAAGACAATACAAGACATTCTGAACATTGAATTCCTTCTGATTCCTGAGAAGTAAAGGCAAATATTGTATTACTAAAAACAGAGTATTACACAAAGCACAATATAAGAGTTTCTCTGAAAATTTCCAACCCTTGGTACATTAGACCTTCTCCCATATAGGGTTCATTACATAACTTATATTCCTCCTCCAGCATGAGGGGAATTCGAATTCTTCCTACTATGACACCTATTAACACTTAAAACTAAGTATTAAAAGACACTGACTATTAACTGGCAATGTTAGTGACCTAATACAATTAGGAGTGTAACTCCTTATTATGATTACAAAAACCTTATCTAAACATTGAAAGCATTCTTGGATAGCTGCAACCTCATGAAGTCGAATTTGATGAAGCCTCCCACATTGTCACCTTACTGTTGATCACAAACCCTAGAAATTACGGGACATGTTTCCTTGTTTTTAGGTTTAGGATCTTTGAAAATTAGCACGTGGGACAGAGCATTTATCTTCTCATACATGACATACTTTATGAAACTGAAGGAGGTTTTTGTATTCCATGATTTATAGAACAAAAACCTCTCTTGGTTTTTTGAAACACTGCTCCAGCTGTACAAAATCTGTCCTTGAAAAACATGTGTAAAGCAAGAAAAATATGTTTGTGAAAAACTGCACCTACAGCAGTTTCGCAGCGCAAGTTGATTCATCAATTTCTCCCAGATCATAATGAATTTGAAGAAACTGAAAGAATTCTTTTCTATTTCAGTATGTTAGGAATAAAAACCTCTTTCAATTTTCCAAAATATGCTTTCAGTTTCTCTAGAGACCTCCTGGAAGTTGACTACTTAAAACAATTTTTCTCCTTAAAAAGGTTGCTTCAGTGATTTCGTAGTGCAAGGTTTGGTATGTGTATATGTCTTCATTTCTTGAATTTACCTTTTAACACCTATTTCATTAAATTTGGAATAAAATAATGGATCTAGAATTTCAAAATAACTAAAAAAGCTCAATTCTAATAATGTCCTTGTAATAAAAAATTTCCAATTTTAATGAAATATGTGTTTTTTTATTAGGGCTCAAACCTTCTCAAGTTATCTTATTACACCTCTGCAGCAACATCCCTTTCAAAATAATCCTATTTTTCTTTCAAGGTAGATCCTCAAAAAACAAAACTGTCACCATCAGCAGTTTCGTAGCGCGCTACGAAACTGCTGTATGAGTAAAAAACACATAGTTTTTTTTTTTTTTTTAATTGTCTTTCTTGGGATTTTTGAGCGGCTTCACCACATGCTAATAGGCTAGACAAAACTGACATCATCCATCCAAAAACAAAAGGTAAGTTCTACATCAAAATTGTATTAAGACTTCTCACTTACTGTGTGGTTTACTTTAGCTAAGGATGCCCTTCAGGTTTACTCATCTGAATCTCCAAGTCTTCAATTTGCCTCTTCGTCACTTTGATGTTGGGTCTGAGCCTATTATTAATCCATCTAATGTATCTTTCCTCCTTAATAGTAGGGACGGTCCAAGTGAAATATTGAGCTTTTCTGCTCACTGCTTGAGGTTTTGAATTTTTCTCATGTTCCCACTCAGCCTTCATTTTGTTGAAGTTGACCTTTTCAGTTGCATGTATTCTTGTCCTTTTCTCAAGTCTAGCGATTTCATGCTTGGCAAGTTTCAACTTCTCCTTATCCTCCTCAAAGCTCTGTCTTTCTTCTTGACTGCTAACTGCCTTGTTTCTGTCATTCTTGTGCATTGGTGATGGTTGTACTGGTGATGATATTTCCTTAGCCCTAGGGCTAAGCCCTGTTTCAGCTCTTGTACCACTTCCTTGATCTGAACCTTCTTCTTTTATGACTGCAGATATGACCTCAGGAGAGACTGGTATTTCTAGCACTCCAACTTTTGAATTCAAACCGGTGAAATTAAAGGCAAAATCCATGGTTATTTGACTATGACCTCCCTGGAGTTTTTTTACAAAACCTCCAGCGACCTACCTGTTTGAATGCTTCTTCAACATCTCTATTCCTCGTGAGAACATCTAAGCCTTCAGGCTCAGCTCTAAGACATCAGCCTGATCTGTGATTTTTCCTTTCTTCAGACATGTCTATGAAATCCCTGCAAGGAAACTTGAAGATAAACCTACATTGTATTGGTTTGAACACTGCCTCACTTGAATTTGAAATTGAGAACTGCCTCACTTGAGCTTTCAAAAAGTTATGATGAGTGTCACCCTTAAGCTTGCCAATTGTCTTCTTATGCATGAAAGGAACAAGGGAAAAACCAAGACTAACTCACCTCACCTTACTTTTGGAAATTTGAAAGAATGTGTATAAGACATCTAATGAATCTAATGATGAGAATGAATGGCTGCATGTGATCGGCATGGTTCAAGGACTGAGTCATGGTGATGAAATATTAACGGATTTTGATGGAAAAGACAACTAAACAAGATCTGGCACAAATCCCTGATTTCGTAGCGCAACCAGTGTAAATTTTGTGTTTTGCACTACGAAATATCCTAGTTACGAATCCTTGTTTTCGTAGCGCACATAGTGTTTTTTTATGAGTTTGCGCTACAAAAAATCCTATTTGATTTCGTAGCACATGTAATTTTTGAAACAGCCTTAGCACATGACACTTTGAATAAATGTGGGACCAATGGTGGGTAAAACAAGGTTGTTGACCATATTTAACAAAGGGAACAAGACTCTATCCTATGTTTTAGACTCCTTAAATAAAACAATAGAAATGACTTGACCAAAACTGACTTACAACTTTGAAACCATACAAGTTGTCCAAAAAAATTTGAAATTTTTTTAGTGATAACACTCTCAAAACAAATAAACGAGAACATGAGTAGATCCATGATCCTAGGAGAAAGGGAGAGCTTTTAGGCATAAAAGGGAGAATAGATGTGGACCATTGAGTGATAAGGAGGCTTTTCTGTTTTAAAATAGAGAAAATATAGAATAAATTCTCAAGGAGGCTTTTCTGCCATGTATGCATGCATGTAGAGCTTTAGGCTGTTGTTAGAGGATTGATCAGACCTTCAACAATCCAATCCAACATTTTCATATATATATATGTGTGTGTGTGTTTGTGTGTGTGTGTGTGTAAGCCTATGGGCAGAGGAGGAGGCCACTAATAGGAAATCAAGCCTATGTGTGTGTATGTGTGTGTATGAGCGAGACCGAGGAATCTCGAATGTAATCTCTTTTTTACATTAATATATACAAGATTGGTTCCTATCTGTGTCAATATGTGTTGAAGAAGCATTTCCTGAATGAATTGCTTGTGAATTCATAAGCTCTGCAGGCTGCAGGCAGAATTCTGAAGGACACAGAGGGACGAAGATGATTCAGAGGAATCATATGGGGATCATTGAATCCACGTGAAAGGCATAGTTTGAATGACGTTGTAGAGAATAATACGATTCAGATAAATCATATTGATCCTCTTAAGAGATCAAGAGTTGCTTTGAAGTAGAGGTGCATGCAAAGGGAAGCTCAGAAGGAAGGGTCGCAGCAAATAACGAAGGAGGAAGAACCTCTTAAGAACCCAAAAGAGCCACAAAAACCATTGAAAATGGCGTAAATTCTAAGTAAAGGGATGAGTGGAGAAGTAAAGAATTGATGCTCAACAGTTGTTGGATCTACAAAGATCAACGACTATGATTAAAATCACAAGCACAATTCAGAGGTGCCAAGGATCGGCGATAACAAACCAGCGATACTCCGATGAGTGATTGGCGATACCGTCGATAATCTGATCAGCGATCGTGCAACCGGAAGTTCATAGTGGAAGAGGTAATGCACGGATGGATGAGCAATTATCAGAATATCGGAGCTCGGAACCATCGAAGATCGGCCAGCGGAAGTGTGGAGCAACAAGTTATGGGACCGACAATAATTATGAATGCCAGTGTAGAAACTTTGAAGTCCGCTTACTATATGATTCGGTGGAAGGTTAATGCATTTCAATGTATTCCCTTTATATTATGATAAGTGTTACAAGCCTTTTTAAGGCTTAATGGTATGTGCTATCGACCGATAGTCAGATTGGAGTCAGAGGACGGTGCATATGTGTGTTAAGGTTGTGGAAGGCCTGATAGTCGATAGCGATTGCAAAAGAGGTTTCAACCTCGAAATATGTGCTAAGAAGTAATAAAGCAAAAAGTTTGTTTGGGAGTATTTCCCTTTGTAATGGGATATAAAGTGGAAAAGCGCCAATAGTGCAAGTTGTGCGATATAGCATATATTAACCAAGATTTAGAAGGGAAAGGTTATATATGCATGGATAAAGGATTTAAAAGGTTATGAAGGGTTAATATAGTCCCAATAGAGGATTACAGTGGGGTGATTGGTTCAGATACAAAGGAACAGTTGTATAAAGGGGCCTTGACCATTTATGGTCTGAAGATTTAACTCCATTGTAGAGTTAAATATCCTGGGATATGTGTAGATGCATTATTACTGATTAATGCATACTATGGGTATGTGCGGGTGTTTACCCTGGCATCAGTTTGACTAAGGATGGTTATATGCTGGGTGACAACCCTACACAATCTTCCATGTATCATGCCTTAAGAAGATTGTTGGTCAACATGTTACTACTTCATCTGAGCTACCCCTTTTAGATGAGGAGGGGAAGCTAGAATTAATTCTAGAATCTATCATGGTTATTCAAGAAAGAATATTGAGGGGAAGAATGATCTCATAATATCTCATTAGGTGGAAGGACTTGCCTAAAGAAGATGCCACATGAGAAGGAGAAAAAATCTTGCATCTCTCAAATTTGCAATTCTTTGAGGGTAAGAAATGTCGGGAAGGGGGGACTATAGTGTCCTCTTCTAATTGAATTTCTCATTGGAGGATGTAGTAGCCTATTCAACCTCATAGGCTATAATAATTTGTAGAGGGATAATTCATTATTTGATGTTATTTGGGCTACATTAGATAATTTTGGGTAGATGGAGCGAAACTTGCAATAAAATTCAAATTTGGGGCAAATGGAGGGAAACTTGTTAGCCACTCAAATTAAAATTAGGATATAACGCCCCAAAGGGAATCTATAAAAAGGAGAGGATATTCATTGTGATCATCATGGATTGTAGTTGCTTTTTAATTTTAGATGAGGCTCTTAGAGGGTTTTAAGACCCATTTCTTTCTAATTGGTTTCAGTGTTGAAAGATTCCATCCTAGCCAATCCCTTTCCTATCTAATTATAGGGAAAATTTATGATTGGAGGATCATCTTTCTAAGGCATTATCTACAGTAGAAAACTATCTCTAGGCATTATGTAGGAAGTAAATCATCCCTAATACATTATTTGAGGCAATGCCTGATATTTAAGGTATAATCTATTTAACACATCAATTCTGAGGATTAATTGTGCCAACAATCTATTGATGAAACCATTATGATATAATGAGGTAAATTCGAGGCTCTATTGATGAATCTAGATCATCTCTGATGTATCAATTATGGTAGAAGATCATTTTTGAGGCATACTTTTGGCAGCAAGGTATCTCTAAGGGTTGGAATTTGCATCTATGATGTAGCAAAAAAATGTATCTAAGGTAGCGATGAAGTGAGGAATCCTTTCGTTGTAGAAGTGAAGTTGGGAACCCCTAATTTGATGGTGCATTTAGGGTGTAGAATAAATCTACAGTATTTTATAGGTCCCATGTAGCAGCAGAGGTCAAGATGTTATTCTTAAGGTCACTAGCAGCAGAAATAAAAAAAGAGCTATAGGGATTAGGAGGAACCGACTAAGTGGGACTAAAGCACATAGGAAAAATACATCTCGGGCAACCAAAAAGACCAAATCCAAGGCAACAAGTGACTAAGGGTTTTAGGGCCTTAGTAATTTGTAAGGTCAGATCAGTAGTGTGAGGATAGTAGGGTCTATTGATGTAATAATATTAGTTATGAATCTAAATTACAGTGTGTTATTGGAAGGAATGTGGATTTGTCACCTATGGTTGAATTAGATTTATTTGTATGATTTGTTGGTAGAATCAACTACTTGTTTACAATCTTGTGCATTAAATATTATTTCTATTTGAAAATTTGAAGGAATATTGTGATACTAGTTTAGAATACATATTTTTTCATGTGCTCTTTTCAAACCTAAGGGTAATTTTTCCAAAGGGGTCATTACACATGCAACAGTTAGTTTGACAAGATATAGTCAATAGTTTAATCAGTGGGACGTGGATGGAAACCAGCCTAAGACCTGTTGACTTCCTATATGGGTTATCCAACTACAAAATCTAGAAGGAGAGGATTGCATTAATGTTAGAGGAAAACAAGATATGGGAGTTTGTATTGCAAACTCGGATTTGTATGACTGATGCATCACTTTTGTCTCTCCATAAAAAGAAGGCATGCATTGACCAAGTTATATCAAAGTGACAACCAGAACTAGAAAATGGTATTGAGAGAGAAACATAGGGGCACCAAGATGTTCAAGAATGAAATTATTTCTTCTTATCTCACCATAATATCTCAAATACAAGTTGAGCTTGCTATTGTATGAGAGAAAGTTTCAGACTCATAACTGGTAAGGACAACTATGAACAGCTTCATAGAGAAGTGGAGTGCCTTCGTTAAATGAGTCGCAGCATAGGAGAGTCTCCCAACCTAGAATAGGTTATGGGATGACTTCATCCAAGAGGATACTAGTGAGGGGGCTCTTCATGGAAACCAAGTAAATGGTGAAAAATATGAGGAGAACATTGTTATTTTAAGTCTTGTAAGAAAGGGAAAGGGGGTTGGAAAACTAAATAAAGGAGAGGGATAATCCTCTTAGGATGGAAATATTAAGGACATGAGCAAATTCAAGTGCTTTTCATATCACAAGCCTAGACATCATGTGATTTGGTTTCCAAACAGAAAGAAATACGAATGGAAATCACAGGCTGCAATATCGACTGAGATTCAATATTTTGCAACAAAATTTGAGGAGTTCTCATTAGTGGTTGCTTGCCTTTTTGGCACTAATGTTAGAAGCGGCCGATTTGTGGAAAACGATTCATGATTCATGGATAGTGGATCATCTCGTCATATTCCAGGAATGAGGGAAGTGTTCCTTAGTGTTTAGAGATGGATTCATGCATGCATGTGAAAGTCAGTATGAGTACCACGCATGCAGTGAAATGGGTTAGAATAGTGTTATTCCAACTAGAATCAAGGGGATCTCTTGAGGTGAAAAAGGTGTTATATGTCCTAGAGTTGAATCCAAACTTTCTCTTAGTGTTAGCTCTGGAGGGAAAAGGGCATGTTGAGTTCCAAAAAGGACAAGTATTCAGAGGGAGTTACCCAAGACAAATGCTTGGAGTCAAGTGTTAGGTCCCTATAATACTAGTGATTACCCCATTACTATTGTAGTTGTATCCCTTATTAATATTGTTGAGCCCCTATTGTCCCCATATTTTTATTATTGTGCCCCATAGAATCCCTCTATTGTTATTTT
>APFE030657305.1:91160-115762 GCA_000404065.3 Pinus taeda
GGAGGTTTCCCCCTCGAAGAGGCTGAATTCTAAGGCGTTGATCTCTCTTTTCTATCTTTTTGTGAGCTGGTTTCATAACATCAAGAAGGGTAAGTTGTACAACTTTCAACGCCAGCATGTAAGTAGATCCAAGATCTAGAATGATGTTAGTGAAAAATATCGAGTAATATTCTTTAAAGATTGAGTTGAGACCAGGGACTCAGACTTCTAATCTGAAATATGGGTAGGGGGCTCTTCTAACTCTGTCAAACCTAGTTGGTATGAACTAAAATTGATGGATGCTTAAGAGCAACCTCTTAGGAGCATGATTCGAAGAAATAAGCCTTCAGAATAAATTCCAAAGTAGGAAGCAAGGAATCCTTCCAAATTAGAGGGAGTAGCTACAATAGAAAATAATGTGGTGGGATTGGAGACAAATCCAAGTGGAAGAAGTTCTTCCAAAAGTACCTCACCCGCTAACAGGGAGTGCTAAAGTTTCTAGCTTGGGAGGGTACTTCTGCACAGGCCTTGTGTCTAGGCATGCAGAAGTCGCCCACATCTCCTTAAAGCACTTTCTCTTGGTTGGGAAAGCTACTAAGATAACTTACCCTAAGTTTTATGAAAAAAAACCTTACCTAGATCCTTCAGCAGCTACCCATAGGCGACACATCTTCTTCTAGCAGCCTCTCCGGGAGTGCCACTCCCTTTAAGGTACAAGTTAACTTTGACATCCCCATGTTTGATGGTCATATACATGCGGATGCTGTAGATACATGGTTAAATATGCTAGAAGTATATTTCTCGGGTCATGACATTTCCAACCGGGAAAATATTACCTTTTCACTGCTCAAAGTCTCCCCCCACGTCAACGACTCTTGGGAAACCTACAGTGAGAAGAGGGACAAGAGTCAACCCTCAGTATTCTAAGTCACACCCACTTCGAATTATTTTTGAGACACCATCAAGGAGTTGTATTACCCTATTGGGAGCTATGAAGATAAATATATAAAGTGGACCACGTTGCGATAAGGAAGGGACAATATGTGTCAGAGTTCAAAAATATTTTTCATACCCTTCATATGAAGTTTGGTTTCAAGGATTCTGAGCGACATTTGTTGCTCAAGTTCGGTAGTTGTCTGCACAAACACATCCAAGATGAGATGGAATTCGTGGACATCTCCTCACTCAGCGTTGCCTATTGATATGCTGTCAAGATCGAGCATAAATTTAAACAAAAGAAGTGAGACTTTAGATCTGTGAATCTGAAGCAAGGGAAAGGTGCACCCAAGCCATAGAGCAAAGGAAAAATCCAAGGTGGGGCGACTCTAGAAAACCCATCAAAGCCACAAGCAAAGAACAACACCATGAAGAAAAATAAGGACACGGGGAAATGGTGTGAGTTCCATAAGAGCCCCACTGACAACACAAGTGAGTATCGGGCCAAGCAGTTGTTGTTGGTCGAGATGAAGGCTTCTGAATGAGATGCATGTTCTGACTCTGAGTCAGAACCTGATAAGGGGAATGACAAAGGGAAGCATATGGGTGAAGGGTTCTCTGCTACAGTTCATTGTCAACAACAGGAGCCAAAAAACCTCATTTCAGCAGATTTCATGAAGTGGATGGGTTACCAAACACAACACACCCACATTCGTACACCATCAGGTGGCTTCACCAAGGGCAAGATATTCACGTCAAGCAGTAGTGTGCCTTCCCTATAGGATCAAGCCGTTCGCAAATGAGGTACTTTGATATGTTTCTCCTCTTGAAGTTTGTGATGAGTCTAGGTCATGCACTATTATTATTAATTTGGGAAATAAGTTTTACAGGATACCGAAGGTAGTGACACCTACCACCATCTCTTTGATCACTGTGAAGCAATTCACTAAGATCATTTCCCAAACTGGGAAATTTGTTTTCCTTATTATTCACCCTCAGGGCAAGAAGAAGATTGTGGCCATGACCTCCAAATAGGGCTCCTCCACATGGTAGTAGCATATGGACAAGGTTGTGGAGGAGTACAGGGACATATTCACCTCACCCACAAGGGTACCTCTACACTGTCAGGTCAAGCACTCCATTGATCATACTCGAGGTGCGTCGCTGCCCAATGGGCCAATATGCCGATGTTATGTTATGGATAATGATGAAATCAAGAGGCAGATTCAAGAGTTGTTGCATAAATGGCACACTAGGCCAAGTTCATCACTCTGTGGGAGCTCAATCATGTTGGTACAGAAGAAGGATGGGACCTGGAGACTCTGTATTGATTATTGGGCGTTGAACAAAAATCACTGTCTGGAATAGGTATCTAATCCCACAAATTGATGACCTTCTAGACCAACTCAACGGTGCCAAATATTTGAGTAGGATTGACTTTAAGTCTGGGTATCACCAGGTACCAATTGAACCCTCTGATGTGTGGAAGACTACCTTCAAATCCAAGGAGGGCCTTTTCAAATTATTGTTCATGCCTTTCGGGTTGACGAATTCCCCCGCAACTTTCATGAGGCTGATGGACGACATATTGTGACCTATTAAACAACTCATTCTTGGTGGTGTATTTGGATGACATCCTTATCTTCAGCTAGAGTTGGGAAGAGCACCTCTTCCATATTCGACAGGTTTCCAAACTCTACGACAACACAAGTTGTGTGCTGATTTGGAGAAATGCACTTTTGGTATGACCCAGGTTAAATTTTTGGGGTACATAATTAATGAGCGAGGTGTGCATGTGGACCCAGCCAAGATACAGGTCATTTAGGATTGGCTAGCCCCAACCACTCTAATGGAGCTTTGTATCTTTCTGGTCTTGCTAATTTATACAGTAGGTTCTTATTGGGGTTATCTCATATCACATGGCCTTTGAGTCAATTCAACAAGTGGGGAGTGAAAGAAAATTTATTTTTGTTTGAATCCCAACAAAAGGCATTTTCTAAGTTGAAGCATCGCCTCTACTCTGCACAAATGCTCACATTACCAGACCTACAACAACCATTTGATAGTGAGATAGATTCCTTCAACTATGCTATTAGTGCAGTTCTTACTCAATAGGGGTATCCAGTGGCATATCACAATGAGACACTTTCACACATAGTCCAAAAGTATGCCACCTATGACAAAGAGATGTATTCTATGGTGCAGGCTTGCCGACAATGGAAGCATTACATTATGGGGAAGGAAACGGTCATACACATAGATCGCCAACCCTTGCAGTTCATACGGACACAAGGGAAGTTGCAGAACGATCGCCATAAAAAATGGTCCACATACCTACAACAGTTCCATTTGAACACTAAGTACAAGAAGGACAACACCAATAATGTTGCAGACAACCTCAGTCAACCACCAGTCATGGCAGTGACCACTATGCTCGGCTCTTGTGGGCATGAGACTTCAAGGTGGCTGCATCTATACAAAAGTGATCCAGAATTCGGTAACACATACTAGACACTCTTGGAAGGCAAGCAAGTTTCAAATTTTCACCTCTAGGATACATTGTTATGTCACATAGGACACCTTTGTGTTCCTTCAAGCGCTCGTGACAAGATGATTTGGGAGGCACACTATAGTCGATTCTTTGAACACTTCGGTGTAGAGAAAATAGTGGCAGTGTTGAAAAGGTATTTTTAATGGTCGAACCTTCAACAAGATGTTGGGAAGTACATCACATCCTCCACTGCTTGTGTCATTGCCAAACTGACCATCAAGAAGAAAGGCCTATATACTCCTCTGCCTACTCCTAGTCGACCTTTGGGAATCCATCTCCATGGATTAAATGTCGGGCCTCCCTTCTACTAAGCATGGCAATGACTTCATTTTCGTGGTCGTCAACAGATTCTCTAAGATGGTCATTCTGGCACCCTATAAGAAGAGTATCACAGTAGAAGCCACTACTAAGCTCTTCTTTGAATCCCATAGTCCATTATCTCAGCTTAAGACAGCAGGTTCCTAAGTACATTTTGGTTAAGTCCCTAGTCGATGTTTGATACTAAGCTTAGTAAGTCCACGACTTTCCAACCCCAAAATGATGGCCAAACAGAGGTCGTCAACAAGATGATCATACACATTTTATGCATGTACAACTTGAATCCATGCATGATCAGCAGCTCAAGACCAAGTGTTTAAAATGCTCAATTTTGAAGTTGCTCAGAACTGGTTCGAACCTGAAAATGGAATCTTCCTAGAATATTCCTAGGAATATTCTATTTTAATTTTTTTTTTTTTTAAATTCAAAATTTAGTATTATTGGGAAATTCTTCTTTTTGGCATAACTTCCTCATACAGAGACCGTTTCTCGAACCATTCACGGTGCCGAAATAAAGAGGACGAGCTCTATCCGGTCATTTAGGTTTGAACCAATTCTGAGCACCTTCAAAATTGAGCATTTTCGACACTTGGTCTTGAGCTCCTGATCACACCTCCCAAATGAGAGGCTTTTGGTCCCCAAAAGCTTGCTGAAACACTGAACTGAACTGTAGTACAGACAATGAGAGAATGAACATCCTCTTCTCTTCAACCCTTCAAACTTTTTCTTTGCATGGCAAATTACTTTGAACCACAAATGGAAAGAAATGATATTTCCCTTCCTGAATGCGCTTGTCCTCCTGTCCACAACTGACTTTCTTGCACTCACACAGAAATTTTCTGGCGAAGAATTATAGAATGAAACTGAACAACGTTGCCTTGATCAATGATCTAAGGTGGCTCAAAACAAACAAGATATTACAGCATAGAATACATGCATACATCTGAAATTTACATATGTACAAAAAGAGTACGTCTTACTGTGTCAAGAAGTCCATCCACTTCTCACCAAGCCACTTCCATGGAAAATTTTGCTGCTGCAACTTTTCCTCATGTGAAACTTCCCTGTCCACATCAATGATGGAATCTGTGGTTCCACCTTTTCCAATATTCTTGTCATCCTGCCTTATATGTCTGCTATATATGTTTAATATTAGCTGAAACAAATCAAGTTAAAACACATAAATAGAAGAAAAGACATACACCACTTTCAAGTGAATACTCCGCATAATGTCAAGATCAAGCAAGGTCTATTTTTTAGTTGAATCTGAGTGTTACTTCTTATTTCTTTAGGCAGAGTCTATAAAGGGCTAGGTAGCTTCTGGATCTCATCCTCTCTTTAGAGGTGACATATCTAGTAAATGCCCCTACAGTCTATCTCTGTATTAGAAATCAGAAGTTCACATAATTGCAGATTTAAACTTGGAGTATTTGTGTACTCATTTACATAAATGAAAATGGATACCTTGCACCCTTTATCAAGTACATTCCATTTTAATATCAACGCACATGGGACGAAAGCCTCCCCTATGTCCAACACAACTATAATAGAGCTCTCCATAACTCAACTGGCTACAACCCCTTTTAGGTGGGGTTGGGATTTTAGCCACTATGTCCCATTGATGTGGCCATACCATTTGCAGATGCTCAAGCAAATTCGACCCATGTCCAATCCAAATCTGACAAGTCTAAAAACTTCATTAAGAACATCCACCAGCAAGTCCATGACATACTAGACAAAGCCAATGCTAAGTGCAAGGAGCGACATGATCAACATCGAGTGCCACACAAGTTCCATGTGGCTGATAAAGTTTGGCTACATTTGCAAAAGGAGTGCCTCACTAGGCACCACCGGAAGCTTCAGCCGCTCCGATATGGGTCATACACCATCACCAATCTATAGGGGATAATTATTTCCAGCTCAACATTCCATTTTTTCTTGGCCTACACCCAGTGTTCAATGTGGACTGCCTTTGACCATACTTTCCACCAGTACTAGACACATCTGACATTGCAAAACGACTCACACCAATAGAGTTAAATTGAGACTACATGGAATAGGCCACAAATGATTAGATCATGGACACACCAATCAGGAATACTCGCCAACCGAAGATCTAACTGTATCAGGTTTTCAAACCTGGAAAACTCCTGCACCAAAGAAAGTGGCTCACTAGGGACCAAGTTTAGCAGAAGTTTCCCCGTCTCATGGAGGCACTCAATGCAATGGGGACCATTGCTTCCTAAGGATTGAAGACTGGTCCAAGTGGATATTTATGGCCATCCACCTATTCCACTTGGACCCCCACCACCATTTCTTTTAGTTTTTCAATTTCCTTAATTGTAGCCCAATTTACTATTTTGGTAGTTTTTTGGGTCCTGAACTTCCGAAGCCGCTTTGAGGCCCTAAGGGATGTTATTTTGGAAAAAAGACAAACATGACTTCTCAATTGATGTTTTCAACCAAAATTGTAGTCCTCAGATAAATATTTCTGACGAGGTATTGTGTGCATCAAACAGAGATCGTACACCAAATTTATGACCCCGAGAAGTTGATGTACCAATTTACCCAAACGGGGCCCATAGTTTTGGTGCTTCATCTCCTAGGGTTATATTTTTTTATGTTTAAGGTTTTCCATTGATTCTTAATAATAAATAGGCCTTTCAGCCTCATTATAACATAGTTTAGAGGCATATAGCCACCACATCTCTTCTCAGATATAACCTACCATCGCCAAAGCTAACTTATTTCCATTCTGTTTGTAAGCATATTTTAGTTCTTTGATATCAATGAAATGAAGTGTTATTTATACTGTATCTCTATATTTGTGGTTATATCTGTATTTTGTTGCGTTCATATTTAAGTTTGAATCAACCCACAACTCAGTCATGGTAGACAGGAAGGAGCAACCACTAGAAGCTAACCCTTTTGACATCTTGGGGGAGCTAACAAGGGGGCAACAACAAATAGCCCAATAGATGGAACAAGGGTAGCAATAGATAGCTCAATTGTTGACATAAGGGTAAAAACAAATGGCCTAGTTATTTTCCCAAGTTGTGGAAAATTTAAACAATGCGGGTAACAATGCTACTAATGGGTCTAATGGAGATAACAGAAGTTTTACAGAGGGGAGAAATAACGATAATCCTAGATCCTTTAATATCTCTACACAAGCTAACACATGGGAAACCAATAGAAGGAACCCTAGGCCTCTAGTACCCAAATTTCTACATGACCAGGGGGTAACAAATCAAGGAACCACATAACATAAGAAATATTTTATATAATATTTATTGGAGTATGAATTACTAGGAGAGGATGTTCAATCATCCATGACCTTTACTAAGTTCAATAATATTAGTACAGAAATAGGCCTAGAGGCACAAATCGAACTAATGATCTACATCAAAATCTTGGGAAACTATCCATTCCCTCTTTCGATGGGTCATCTAAGTGCTCAAAAAGGTCTTAGGTGCAAAATTTAGACACCTACTTCCAACTTAACCCAATATTGGAAGCAGAGACTATCAAATTCACCACCTTGCATTTAGAAGGAGAAGCGCATGAATGGTGGTACCACAGATTGGTTACCTTAGGACATTCCAAAATCACTTCTTATGAGGAATTCAAACAAAGTTTGGTAAATTTGTTTGACGGGAAGGATCTGAAGATACACTTTAGAGAGTTAGCATAGATCAATCATATTGGAACACCAAAGGCCAACATTTAAGAATTTCAATAGATCTTGTTACTAGGACAAGCATATTTGAACAAAGGTTGATCATGCTCTTCATGGAGGGTTTAGTTGAGCCACTATGTGGGTGGGTCAAGGTATTCAAACCTAGCACCTTACAAGATGCCATCACTAGGACACATGACAAGGAAGATGTAACACCTAAAATTAAATTTCCATCCAAACCACTCATCCTTCATAAGAACAGGGAAAAGAAACAATCCTATAAGGAGTGGGTTGGGAAGGATAGGTTGGATGATGAGACTCGACGTGAGATGAGAAGTAAGAAAATTTGCTTCCCTTGCAAAGAACAATGGGAACCAACTCACATATTCTTGGGCAAGGGGAAGGGCCACCATATTGAGGTGATGTCAAACAACAACAATGAAGAGGATTCAATGCCAACACCAAGAAGTGAGCCTAGTGGTACTATCACCACACTTTTTGGAGTCCCTAGATATTACACCTTCAGGATCAAAGGAGTCATATAAGGAAAACGAATCACAACTTTGTTCGACAGCAAAGCAACTCACAATTTCATCAATGCAACTTTGGTAGCAAAGAGTGGTATTCCTACAAAAGAGTTTAATGGATTTATAATTGTGATGGATGATGGGTACAACATGACATGCATACAAATTATTCCATGCTTGAGCGTGACACTGGGTAATTCCACATTGACTGATGCCTTCTACATAGTAGATCTTGTAGATACCAATGTTGGGTTAGGAGTATAGTACTTGTACTCACTAACAAAATTCTCAGTGAACTAACAGGTGATGGAGACGGAATTTGGGGCCTCAAATGGCGATAAAGTATATTGAGAGGTATGTCAAACAATGGTCCTCAAACTATATCATATAAGAGAATGGAGGGTATATATAGGCATGGAGATGTAGCTTTTGTACCAAAATGTTTGATTACTAGTCGTAACTCATCAAATAGCAACCAATAGCATCAAACCTATGATTTTGGTATTGAGTACAAGAAGAAAATTGTGGTTGATGCACTTTCTAGGAAACCAATCGTGTGTTCACTAATGGAAATCACCGAAGATTGGAAAGCCCATCTCCTAGGAGAATATTCCAAAAAAAAAATCTTGTGAGTTAATGGATGGTCTCATCCAGGATGACAAGTACACAGTAGTAGATGAGGTCATTTTCTATAAAGAAATGTTATATTTGGTCCCTGAATCTACACTCAAAGAGGAGCTCTTGAAGGCTTCTCATGGCACACCACTAGTAGGACACCAAGGGCTCTTCAAAATGTACAGGTAGATTATAGAAAGGTTTTCTTGGAAAGGCCTCAAGGATGATGTGTTGAAGCACATAAGGGAGTACATGACTTGTTGGCAAAAAAATTCCAAGCATACTCCTACAGGATTGCTACAATTCTTGCCAATTCCAAAGAAGAAGTGGGAGAGCCTATTGATGGACTTCATCACAGGTCTATCCAAGGTACAAGAAAAGGATTGCATCTACGTGATAGTTGATAGGTTGAACAAGGTCACACATTTATAACCAAACTTAGTATATTAAAAGGCAATGAAAGGGGTGGAATTTCCTTCAAGGAGGTCTTTAAACTTGATAAATTTCCTAAAAAGATAGTTAATGATTGACGTGGTTGGATTATTAGTGCATGTTGGCAGAGGTTGTTCAGATTGGTGGGAAAGAAATTGATCCCTAGCGATAGGTTTATTAGTGCATGTTTGCAGAAGTTGTTCAGATTGGTGGGAAAGCAATTGACCCCGAGTACCAACTATCATCCTCAAGTGGATGGCCAAATAATCATTGTGAATAAATGGATTGAAGGGTACCTACTTAATGAAGTGGCAGAATATTCAAAGGAAAGGAGAAAATAGTTACATATAGAGGAGCACAGTTACAAAACTACTTATCATATTTTCATTGGGATGACCCCACTCAGAGCATTATATGGGTATGATGTTTCGTCTATCAATTTGGAATTTGCAGATGGTAGGGCTCCAAAAGCTAAAGCTTGGATATAGGAGATCCAAGACATCCTTAAGGTCCTTAGGAAGAATATGTATACCACCCAAAACCAGTGAAATATGTATGCAGGTAGGCATAAAATACAGCATAACTTTGAGGTGGGAGACTTAGTTTTCCAAGATTCCATCCATATAGATAGTCTTCACTCAAGAAAAATGGTGAAGAGAAACTAAAACCAAGATTTTATGGGTCTTACCAAATAAAGGGATGGATTAGTGAAGTAGCATATGAGTTGGAGCTGCGAGAGGGAAGCCAAATCCACAATATCTTCCATGCATCACGCCTTAAGAAGATTGTTGGTCAACATGTTACTACTTCAGCTGAGATACCCCCTTTAGATGAGGAGGGGTTGTTAGAATTAATTATGGAATCTATCGTGGTTGTTCGAGAAAGAAGATTCAGAGGCAGAATGATCTCATAATATCTCATTAGGTGGAAGGACTTTCCTGAAGAAGATGCCACATGAGAAGGAGAACCAATCTTGCAGCTCTCAGATTTGCAATTTCTTGAGGGCAAGCAATGTTGGGAAGGGGGGACTATAATGTCCTCTTCTAATTGAATTTCTCAATGGAGGATGTAGTGGCCTATTCAACCTCGTAGGCTATAATCATTTTTAAAGGGGGGACCCATTATTTGATGTTATTTGGGTTACATTAGATAATTTGGGGAAAATTGAGGGAAACTTGCAATAAAATTCCAATTTGGGGAAAATGGAGGGAAACCTGTTAGCCACTCAAATTAAAATTAGGATGTAAAACCCCAAAGGGAATCTATAAAAAGGAGAGGATATTCGTTGTGATAATCGTGGATTGAGAATCTATAAAAAGGAGAGAGGAGATTCATTGTGATCATCATGGATTGTGGTTCCTTTTTATTTTTGAGATGAGGCTCTTAGAGTGTTTTAAGACCCCTTTCTTTCTGATTGGTTTCAGTGGTGAAAAATTCCACCCTAGCCAAATCCTTTGCCTGTCTGATTACAGGGAAAAGTTATGATTGGAGGATCATCTTTTTGAGGCATTATATGTGGTAACAAACTATATTAAGGCATTATCTAGGTAGTGAATCATCCCTAGTACATTATTTGAGGCAATGACCTGTCTTTAAGCTGTCATCTATGTAACACATGAATTCTAGGGATTAACTGTGGCAATGATCTATCTATGAAGCCATTTTGAGACAATGAGGTACCTTAGAGGCTCTGTTGATGACCATAGATCATCTCTGAGGTATCAATTATGGTAGCAGATCATTTTTGAGACCCAGTTTGGGAAGCAAGATATCTCTAAGGGATAGAATTTCCATCTATAAAGTAGTAAAACAATGTATCTAAGGTAGTGAGGAAGTGAGGGATCTCTTCCTTGAAGAAGTGAAGTTGGTAACCCTTATTTTGAGGGTGCATTCCAGGTTGTAGAAGAACTCTATATGATTGTATAGGTCCCATGTAGCAGAAGAGGTCAAGGTGTTATCCTTGAGGTCGTTGGAAGAAAAATAAATAGAGAGCTACCAAGATTAGGAGGAGCCTATTGAGTGGGACTAAAGCACATAGGAAAAATAAATCTTGAGCAACCAACAAGACCAAATCCAAGGCAACAAGTGACTAAGGGTTTCAAGACCTTAGTAATTTGTATGATCATATAAGTAGTGTAAGGGTAATAGGGTCTATTGATGTAGTAATATTGGTTGTGAATCTAAACTATAGTGTGTTTTTGGAAGGATTGTGGATTTGTAACCTACGGTTGAATTATATTTATTTGTATGAGTTGTTGGTGGAATAAACTACTTGTTTACAATGTTGTGCATTAAAAATTATCTCTATTTGAAAAATTGAAGGAATATTGTGATACTAATTTAGAATACATATTTTGTCATGTGCTCTTTTGAAACCTAAGGGTAATTTTCCCAAAGCAGACATTACTCATGCAACAGTTACTTTGATAAGATATAGAAAACAATTTAATCAGTTGGACCTGTATGGGAACCAATCTTAGGATTGTAGATTTCCTAGATGGGTTGTCCAACTACAACATCTAGAAGGAGAGGATTGCATTGATGTTAGAGGAAAACAAGATACGGGAGTTTGTATTGCCAACTCAGCTTCATATTACCGATGCATCACTTCTGGCTCTCCATTATAAGAAAGGCATGAAATCGAGGAGGGTTATCCTTGACAGAGTTAAGGAACACATTACTCCTCATTAATCCAAGAAGAAAACCACTAGATAAATGTGGGATGCATTGACCAAGTTATACCAAATCAACAACCAAATCTAGAAAATGGTAATGAGAGAGAAAAATAGGGGCACTGAGATGTTCAAGAATGAAATTATTTCTTCTTATCTCACCATAATATCTCAAATACAAGATGAGGTTGTTACAGTACAAGAGAAAGTGCCAAACTCATAACTAGTAAGGACAACTATGAACAGGTTCATAGAGAAGTGAGGTACCTTCATTAAATGAGTCATGGCATAGGAGAATCTCCCAACCTAGAATAGATTATGGCATGAATTCATCCAAGAGGAGACTGGTGAGGGGGCTCTTCATCAAAACCTGAATAAAGGGAAAGGGGTTTGGAAAACTGAATAAAGGAGAGGGAGAATCCTCTCAAGATGGAAAGATTAAGGAAATGAGAAAAGTCAAGTGCTTTTCATGTCATAAGCCAAGACATCCCGTGATCTGGTGTCCAAACAAAAAGAAAGATGAAGGGAAATCACAGGTTGTAGTATCAATCAAGATTGAAGATTTTGCAACAAAATTTGAGGAGTTCTCATTAGTGGTTGCTTGTATTTCTGGCATTAATGTTAGAAGCACCCGATTTGTGGACAACAATGCATGGTTCATGGATAATGGATCATCTCACCATATCAAAGGAATGAGGGAAATGTTCCTTATTGTTTCAGAGATGGATTCAGGCATGCATGTGAAAGTTAGTATGGGTACTATACATGTAGTGAAGGGGGTTAGAATAGTGTTATTCCAGCTAGAATTGATGGGACCTCTAATGGTGGAAAATGTGTTATATGTCCAATAGTTGAAGCCAAACTTCCTCTCAGTGTCATATGTAGATGAAAAAGGGTATCATGTTGTATTCCAAAAGGGATAAGTATTTAGAGAGAGTTACCCAAGGCAAATGCTTGGAATCAAGAAGGGTAAGTTGTACAACTTGCAAGGCTAGGCTATAAGTAGATCCAAGATCCAAATTGATGTTAGTGACAAAGATTGAGTAGGAGGTTCTAAATATTGAGTTGAGACCATGGAATTAGACTTCTAATCTAGAAGATGGGTAAGGGGCCTCTTACAACTCTATCAGGCCTAGTTGGTATGAACTAACATTGATGGATTCTCATGAGCAACCTCCTATGAGAATGATTGGAAGAAATAGGTCTTCAGATCAAATTCCAAAGCAAGAAGCAAGGAAGCCTTCTAGATCAAAGGGAGTAGCTACAATAGTAAATAATTGTGGGTTTTAACTCTGTACAGAAATTACCTACATACGAATTCTAAAACACAAAAAATAAACAATGCGAGAGAATAACACATAAAACACATATACACAGATATTTTCCCCTAGATCCCAAAACCAAGACTACTAGCTTGATTTTTCATTAATGTTCCTTTCAATGTTACAATACATATTTATAAATGCCGAAGCATCCAATACCATCAACCGAAAACCATCGCGTCCAAAACCATGTGTGAAAATCATGCACAAAACCATAGTTAGGTCCACCCAAGCTAACATAGGGTCCAAAACCAAATTTTTTCGGACCCCATAGAGTGGGGTTACCTGCACCCCTCAAACCCCCTATGACTCCCCCCGCTAAGCAATCAACGCAACGAAGGGGGGGCTCCGCACCCCTTATAACCCCCCAGTTAACTATGTGGGCTAGTCGTGGAAAGAATATAACACAACCCAACAATAATGTGGTGGGGTTGGAGACAAATCCAAGTGGAGGAATTTCTTCCAGAAGCACCTCCCGGCTAAGAGGGAGTGTTGAATTTTGTAGCTTGGGAAGGTACTTATGCACAGGCCTTGTGTCTAGGCATGCAGAAGTCACCCACATCTCCTTAGAGGACTTTCCCTAGGTTGAGAAAGTTGTTGATGTAACTTAGCCTAAGTTTTACGAAAAAACACATATTTTCCCAGAACCTTCGGCAGCTACCCACATGCGATGCATCTTCTTTCGACAACCACTCTGGGAGCACTACTCCCTTTAAGGTACAAGTTAATTTTGATATCCCCATATTTGAAGGTTAGATAGATATGGATGTCATAGATAAATGGTTAAATATGCTAGAAGGATATTTCTCGGTTCATGACTTTTCCAATGGGAAAAGATTACTTTTGCACAGGTTGCCCCCCATATCAAGGATTGGTGGGAAGCCTAATATGAGAAGAGGGATGAGAGTGAACCCTCACTATTCCTAGCCATACCCACTTGGAATTCTTTCTGAGATGCCATCAAGGAGTATTATTACCCTGTTGGGAGCTATAAAGATAAATACATAAAGTGGACCATGCTGTGGCATGGAAGGGACAAAGATGCGCCATAGTTCACAAATATTTTTCATACCCTTTGCATGAAGTTGGGTATCAAGGATTTTGAGTGGAATTTGGTACTCAAGTTTCATGGTTGTCTACAAAAGTACATTCAGGACAAGATGAAATTCCTGGACATCTCCTCGCTCGGCGTTGCCTATCAATACACTGTCAGGATCAAACATAAATTTAAACAGAAGAAGCGAGACTTTGGATCTATGAATCTGAAGCAAGGGAAAGGCGCCCCCAAGTGGTAGAACAAAGGACAAAGCCAAGGTAGGCGACCGAGGTCAACCTGCCAAAGCTGAAAGAAAAGAACAACACCACAAAGAAAAAGAAGGACATGACGAAATGGTGTGAGTTCCATGAGAGCCCCACCAACAACACAAGTGAGAGTTGGGCCAAACAGTTTTTGGTGGCTATGTTGAAGGCTTCTGAATCATATGCACGTTCTGAATTTGAGTGAGATCAGACAAGGGGAATGACAAAGGGAAGCAAATTATTGACGTGAAGTGCAATGCCACCATTGCCACAACCAAGATCCAGAAGAATGAGCCAGGATAACCAGAGGACGGGGATCACCTCTTCCACCTCCAGATGTGGGTGAAGGGTTTTCCACTGTAGTTCATTGTCGACAACAAGATCCAAAAGAACCTTATTTCAGTAAATGTCGTGAAGTGGTTGGGCCTGCTGACCAAAACACACCCACAGTCATATACCATCAAGTGGCTTCACCAAAGGTGAGACCTCTGCGTCAACCAGTAATGTCGCCTTCCATACAACATCAAGCCCTTCACAGATGAGGTACTGTGTGATGTCACTCCTCTCGAAGTTTGTGATGTATTATTAGGACAATCGTACTTTTGGAAGGGACATTTTCTGTATAAGTCTAGGCCCTATACTGTTATTATTACTTTGGGAAATATGTTGTACAAGATACCAGAGGTAGCGCCGCCTACCACCATATCTTTGATCACTATGAAGCAATGCAGTAAGATCATTTCCCATACTGGGAAATTTGTTTTCCCTATGATTCGCCCTTAGGGCAAGAAGAAGATTGTGGCCATGGCATCCAAATAGGGCTCCTTCACATGACAACAACAGGTGGGCAAGGTCATGGAGGAGTACAGGGACATCTTCACCTCACCCACAACGATACATCTACATTATCAAGTCAAGCACTCCATTAATCTGAACCCAGGTGTGTTGCTACCCAATAGACCAATCTATTGACGCTCTGTTATGAAGAACGATGAAATCAAGAGGCAGATTCAGGAGTTGTTTTAGAAAGGGCACATCAAGCCAAGTTCATCACCCTATGGGAGATTGATCGGGTTGGTACATAATAAGGATGTGACTTGGAGACTCCGTATTGACTATTAGGCGCTGAACAAGATCACTGTCTGGAATAGGTATCCAATCCCACGAATTGATGACCTTCTAGACCAGATCAAGGGGACCAAATATTTCAGAAAGATTGACGTGAAGTGTGTGTATCATCAGGTACCAGTTGAACCCTACGATGTGTGGAAGACTGCCTTTAAATCCAAAGAGGGCCTTTTCGAATGGTTGGTCATGCCTTCCGAGTTGACAAATGCCCCTACAACCTTCATGAGGTTGATGGATTCCATCTTGCGACCCTTCACCAACTCATTCATGGCGGTGTATTTGGATGACATCCTAATCGTTAGCCAAAGTTGGGAAGAGCACTTCCACCATATTCGACGAGTCCTCCAAACTCTGCGATAATACAAGATGTGCACCAATTTGGAGAAATGCACTTTTGGTATGACGCAGGTTCAATATCTGGGGTACATCATTAATGAGCGGGGTGTGCATGTGGACCCAGCCAAGATACAATTCATTTAGGATTGGCTAGCCCCAATCACTCTAATGGAGCTCTGCAACTTTTTGGGTCTTGCCAATTTCTACCACAAGTGTGTGTTGGGGTTCTCTCATATCACATGGCCTTTGAGTCAAGTCATCAAGGGTGGAGCGAAAGAAAAATTATTTTGGTTTGAATCCCAATAGAAGGAATTTTCTGAGTTGAAGCATTGCCTCTGCTCTGCTCGAGTGCTCACATTACTAGACCTGCAGCAACCATTTGAGATTGAGACAAATGCCTCCGACTATGATATTGGTGTAGTTCTTACTCAACAGGGGCATCAAGTGTCATATCATAGTGAGACACTTTTAGACACAGTTTGTAAGTATGCCACCTATGAAAAAGAGATGTATTCCATGGTGCAGGTCTACCGACAATTGAAGAATTACATTATGGGGAAGGAAACATTCATCCACATAGACCATCAACCCGTGCAATTCATACATACACAAGGGAAGTTACAAAACGATCACCATTAGAAATTGTCCACATACCTACAACAGTTCCATTTAAACATTAAGTACAAGAAGGGAAACACCAATAATGTTGCAAATTGCATCAAATGACCATTGGTCATAGTGTTGACCACTGTGCTCGACTCTTATGGGCACGAGAATTCAAGGTGGCCACATCTGTACAAGAGCTATCCAGAATTCGGTAACACGTACCAGATGCTCTTGGAATTCAAGCAAGTTCCAAATTTTCACCTCTAAGATACACGGTTATGTCACCCAGGACACCTTTTTGTTCCTTCAAGCGAGCATTCCAAGATGATTTGGGAGGCACACTACAGTCGGGTCACTAGACACTTCAAAGTAGAGAAAACAATGGTAGTGTTGCAGAAGTATTTTTATTGGACGAACATTCGACAGGATGTTTGGAAGTACATTAGATTGCCTGCGTCATTTCCAAACTGACCATCAAGAAGAAAGGACTATATGTTCATCTTCCTACTCCTAATTGACCTTGGGAATCCATCTCCATGGATTAAATGTCGGGCCTCCCTTCTACTAAGCATGGAAATGGCTACGCTTTTGTGGTCATCAAAAAATTCTCTAAGATGACCATTCTGGCAGCCTGTAAGAAGAATATTACAACATAAGCCATTGCTAATCTCTTCTTTGAACGAGTATGGGTACACTTTGGGATCACATAGTCCATTATTTCATAACGCGACAACAAGTTCCTAAGTACATTTTGGTCAAGTTTTTGGTCAATGTTGGATACCAATCTCACTAAGTCCACAACTTTCCACCCACAAACTGATGGCCAAATAGAGGTCGTTAACAGGATGAACGTACACATTATGTGCATGTACAACTCGAAGAATCCACGCACATGGGACGAAATCCTCCCCTATGTCCAACATAGCTACAACATAGCTCTCGATAGCTCAACTGGACACAACCCCTTTCAGGCGGGGTTGGGATTCCAGCCACTATGTCCCATTGATGTGGCCATACCATTCGTAACTACTCAAGCAACTTCAGCCCATGTCTATTCTGAAGCCGACAGGGCTAAATACTTCATTGGGTGCATCCAACACATCCATCAGTAGATCCATGACATATTGGACAAAGCCAATGCTAATTACAAGCAACAACATGATCAACATCAGGTGCCACACAAATTCAAGGTGGGAGACAAATTTTGGTTACATTTACAGAAGGAGTGCCTCGCTGGGCCCCACTATAAGCTTCAGGTGCTCTGATATAGTCTGTACACCACCGTCAAGGCTATATGGGACAATTCTTTCGAGCTCAACATTCCACCGTTCCTTGCCCTACACCTAGTGTTCAATGTGGACCACCTTCGGCCATACTTTCCACCATTACAATTTACTAGACACATCCAACATGACAGAACAACTCACACCAATAGAGTTAAATCTAGACTGCATGGAACAGGCCACGACTGATTGGATCATGGACACACATATCAAGAATACTCACTAACAGTGTTATCACTTCATATATACCTTAAGGTTGATGAAAGGGATCCCAAAGGTAACCACAAACCACTTGTAGGTTAAGGTCCAGTCCCACTAACCTTGGAGAAGGCTCCCTCCCTGGATCAACTATCAATCAAAGAATGATAGGATATGGATTTTAGACTGGTTATTAAGTTCAGAAAGTAGATGATATAAAGTTTAATGAAAATTATTGGGAGTGAGGGCCACTAAAGTATAAGATTATAGAACATTGGGGCATGCATAAGCCATCTAGATAATAGAGGCAAGGTAGGCACATATTTCAAGTCAGTTGTCGATCGCAGTATAGTGAAGAATTAGGGAAACACATAAATATTCAATCAAATGTAACATAGCATAAGGTTATGAATTCTGCTACACAAATTATAACCAAATATTCAAAAGAAACATGACAGAGCAATAAATAATTCTATCATGTATAAGATCCACAATTATCCTAAGCATATAAAGATGAATTCAACAACAATTTCATAAATGGATATTAAATTAACATAAAGAAAACACAGACTTGAAACCACACACCACATGAATCTCTAAAACTAATAGCAAAGTCTGTTTTGAGCTTTTTTATTAAAAAGTATATAGTTCCTCCTCCTACTCTCGACAATTCCCCATTCTATCCTTATTACATTGTATATTTAGCCTTTAAATGCCCTTTTGGCCAGCGACCAAATACATTGCATTCATCTAACTAAGTGGATCATAAGGTGTGATACAAGATTCAGGTTAACACAAGAACAACATTTTTATCCTCATCAACCCATAGTCCTCCGGAAAATCCTAAACTGCTTTCTATGGTGCCAAAAATCCTCCTAATGCCCTGGTTCATTCTGTTGGATACCTATACCAATAGGTTTCATATTTCATGATTGGCAAAATGAGTGCCAAATATGATCCATTCTTTGCTGCCACAAAAGTTCCATATTTACAAGAAAAGAAGGTGTATATAGGCCTGCATTTTCACAAAAGTTTATGGATGACCCAACAGTCTAATCTGGATCATGCCATGTTTTCAATTTATGTTGTAGAATAGAGAAAGAAATCTGTCCAAACTGTTTAATCTTGGCAGATCAGTAACCAGGTAGAGAAACTAAGGTGCCCAACTGTTTAATCTGGGGCCTTGGAAGGAATAAGGGTAGTACTAGATAGGAAATGAAAGAAAAGGCCAATGTAAAAGAAAAGGGCACACAAAGGGTTTGCAAGTCCAAGTGCACCCTCTAAGAAGGAATAAAAAATGTTAGGAGAACTAGTTGGGTAGGTAGATGGGGTTGCAAAAGTGGTGTCTCTTTCAAGACCAAAGTTGCTGAAACATCTACAAGAAAAGCAACACACTGGAGCATGACTAACTTCCTTGTTTTCATTTGTACACCACTCATTACTAACACCTCTTCCCCAGTTGTACAGAGCACAGAAGTTTATATCTTTGTCATATTCTTATGGCCTTAAAAGCCACATTTCTTGTGCAAAAATCTTTTCATTTTGATCTACTCTGGATTCCAAGTTATTTTCAAATAAAACTTGGATATACTGGTCCCTATCCATATATTCCCTCCGCATTGATAACTAACTCTACTATTTTAGCTCCCTATACTTCACTATCCCTACTATTATAAACACCATGGTGTATAAACCCCACAATGTATAAATATCCCCTCCTTGGCACTATAGCCATAATGTTCACCCCCTGGGAATTGAATTAACACCTGGTTAAGGTCAAGAACCCATGTTCCACCTTTTTCTCCATCCATTTTCCTACCCAATTGCTCCATATTTGCCTAAAAAGAAAACCTTGAAGAACACTCTTTAATCCCTTAAAACCATCCAATGGCAGAAACATATGAAAATGTATTTATTTTGCCTTATCCCAAGGTCGGGAGCCAGTTTTTCGGTTTTTTGTATAAATTCCATCGGACCCCTCTTTCCTATAGTTCTACCTTCAAAAAAATTTACACGCAAATATAGCATAAATTCCGCGATTTGCACCATTTTCTAATGTTGGCCGACCGAATTGTATTTTACAAATAAAACTATAAAAACCATTGAAAATCATTTGTCTCATGGAGGGTCCTGCCGTTGCGTTTGCCGAGAAATATAATTGTTTAAGGCCCGCCCATTCACTGTTACAGCTCGTGCAACTAATCCGCCCGATGACCGTCCGATGGTGGCCCTCCCAGATCTACGGTTGGCATCGATTTCGGGGAAACCCGACGTATGACAGTTAACAGAAGCTGAAGTTATCACCCGTGCAGCTCCGTCACCCGACAGCCGTCAGATCGCGCGCCTGCGGATCAACGGCTCACATTCATATCGGAGGACCCGCGACGTCCGACAGATACCTTCCGATATCTGTCAGGCGCTTGCGTCACGCGGGGACAGATGTCGCGTCCAAGTTCCATCGGAGCCCCTTCTGACAGATTCCTTGCCGTGCAGGAGGGGGCCCGATATGGTGACACCTGTCCTGCCCACGTCCCCGTCCTGCTGTCGCACACGTCATCACCACGTCTGCCCACCTCGTCCCTCATTTTCCCACCTGGCCGCCACCTCATCGCCCCCGTGGACCGGTCTTTGGCCGCCACGTCACCCGATGACGTCCTGCTGACGTCATCCAACCCGGTCCCCCATGCTGACGTCATGCTGACGTCATCCAAAAAAGTGCGCCAATAAAGGAAAAAAGCCATATTTTTCCCGTTTTTTCGCAATTTTGTCATTTTTCTGGGAAAAGCACTGCTCTGCTGTCTGCATGCATTCCACGACGACCGTTCAATTAGCCAACCCACGACCATTTTCAAAGAGTCTAGAGCGCTAACCCAGCTGCTGCTTCATCCCAAGCCATTGTTGAACAGGTATTTCACACTTCGTCTTCTCTCGAGCTGGTTTTTTCATGATTTCTGGTAAAATCCACCATAAACAAGCATTAGAGTGAAATTCGACCGGTAAACTAACTATATCCTACCTTTGTCAAACCGTTTAAAGATTGAATTGCTGGCAGAAACCTTCTTTAGCTTCAAACACTGTAAAAACCCTACCCTGTTCGCGCAATCGTGAACTCACTGCATTGTTCCCAAAATTGTCCAAGGAGGTCTGTCACTCTGCATAAAGACCTGCTCAGGAAGCTCAGCACCGTTGTATTTGACTGTGTATCAACCCTATTAGCTTCGGTCCCTCTCAATTCCACTGTATCAGTTAGCAGACCCGGCATTTCAAGAAATACTTGGATCAGACATGGAAACCCCTGCAGTCCTTAATGTCACTCCTTTGAATGCTCCTCAGAGAGAGCTAGACTGGCAAGATTTGGCAGACCTAGACTACCAAATCTCAGAAGACTGCCGATCCAGATGTACATTTCATATTCACCTGCTAAATGAGTTCAGGGCTAGGTACAGAGATGGAACAGACATCCTAGGCATCTGGGAGTCTTCCCTCCCAACTTTTAAAATGCCCCAAGTCACACAGTTCCCTGACCTTATCTACTTGTGTGCCAGTTGTTATGATCCAATACAGAGGGCTGTAATGAATCCCCAAGGTTAAGTTGTATTCTACACCACCCCTCAGGCCATCAGGGATATGGTTCAATTCAAAACCCAAAGGAAACTGGTTCCTTTATCTCTGCTGGACTTAATCAACCAAGGGACCAAGATACTCACAGAGGCAGAGATCCTGAAATTAAATCAACTGTTTGTTAGCAAGTCGGACACAGTGCTGCATCCTCCCATCTTTGATGGATACCTAAATCAACTTGGACTGGACCTGGCCCACATGGTAAGCTCAGTACTAGGGTATAAATCAATGGAGTTTATAGAGGAAACTGTGCTAGTCATGATGACAATGTTCACCCCTGGTAAGGCCCCTATCTGCTATGACTATGCCACATATATCTCTGACAAAATACATGAGCAATTCTTGCACTTATCCAGAGAGAGGGTGTTCAGATACACTTCATATATTTATCATCTTATTCTTTATCACCAACATGAAAAATTCTCTTTTGAAATCAAGAGAACTGATGCAGCAGGAAACCCAAGATCAGTGGTATCCTGGAGCTCAGTCTTCCATGTGCGTGCATATTCACCTTATACATATTGTGAGTTCATAGATTTGTTTATTCATCCGGCCTTATCTTTGCTCATGACAGAACCTCCTTCAAGACTCTCTGATGAAATGCATAGGATTCTGCAACTATCCACTACCTACAGCATAGGAGACTGGTATTTTTACCAGCATCACACTGTAATTAGGATATATGGGTGTGAGCTGCGCCCATTCAGGCTACCCAGATTTGTGCCCATGAGGCTCTTTGCCCTGGAGTATTTCAGATAATTCGGCAATGCCGATCAGATCCATTTTGCAGGGAAAGGCAAGAAGGCACAACTAAAAGTTAAAAACCAGCTTGGTCATTTTGTTTTAAACAAAAGAGAAGGATGGAAGGAGGTAGATAGGATGTTGGAAGGCCTTGGCCTAACACTCAGTTTCCTTTGGAAGCCCTATGACCCCAATGGCTTTATATCCTTGAGAAGATTGAAATACAAACTCTCTAGCTATGAGCATGAGAGCAAGCTCCATATATTGAGACATGCCAACCAGCCAAAGTGGAGGAAAAACACCTTAGTAGAGCCTGTATCTCAGGAAGAGCTAGTTGAGAGGGCTAGAAGACATTTATTGAAAATGGCTGACTTAGAATGTCCTTCTCAGGTGCCTGCTTTACCAAATCCTCACACAACAGCACCTGCTTCCTCCTCTGCAACACAACAAGAGGCAGCACAAACTTCAGTACAGGGACAGGGCAAGGGAAAAGACAAAGAAATGGAAGAAGCAGAGGATCAACAGGGCCAACAGGGCCAACAAGGCCAACAACAGCAACCCCAACAACAACAACAACAAACCGGTCATCAGGATCAAGAAAAACAAAAAGCAGAAGGCCAGGCAGCCACTCAAGAAAGAGCAACCAATATGGCGCCTCCTAGACAGGATTCTAGGGTAGACTCCTCTGTCCTCCAAACCCCTCAAAGGGAGGACACTAGCAGAAAGAGACAGAGGGAAACACCCCTCACAGAAGCATCAGACAAAAGGCAAAGACTCAATCCTTTCTCAGAAGAGGAAATACAAAGCCTGGAGACTTCTGCCAGCTCATTGCCTCAAGAGCAAGATAAAGCAGCACTAGGGGAGGTCAGCTCCTCAGGACAACAGCAGAACACGGCTGCAGGCATAAAGGAGCAGTTTAAAGAGGCCAAAAGGAGGAGTGAGCCAATAAAAATTCGGCTCTATAATCATTTATTAAACATGGCCCCTGCAAACCAACAAAGGCTAATGGCTGCCTTTGATGTGCAAGAAGGCAAAATGACTATGAGCCATTTTGCCCCTACAGTGCAGCAACCTCAAACAGCTGCAGATTATATAAGGACAAACTTAGAAGTCCTTTCTAAGGACATCCACCCCATGGACCAGATCGAGCTCCACAAGCAGATGGGTGAGATGGTCTATGCCACTCTGGCAGATAAGACCTTGATAAATTACAGGCTGCAAAATAGTTTAAACAACACTGTAGCACAGCTTGAGTTGGAGAGGGCATCCTCTCAAGTTAAAGACAACAGAATCAAGGCATTGGAGGAAATAATTATAGAGTTTGGGCATGATCCCAATGACGTTAAGGCAATATAGCAGGTCCTTAAACTGAGGGATGCAGATATAGCTGCCATTAAGAAGAAAATGAAGGTCTCCCCAACTCTACATCCACAAACAGATGAAGTCGCCCAGCAGAGGCAAGAAAAGGATGTCACTGCATTATTAATGACATTATATAAGGAACTGATAGAAACATAGGAAAAGCTGCAAGACACTGAAACCACCTTAGAAGCAGCATTACAAAGGAGGGAGGCAGGGCAATCTTCCAAGCCACCCATAGAATCAATAGACCTTGAGGAGACCCCTCAAGATACTACCCCTCCAAAACAACAGGCACAGCAAGATGCTCCAAGCACCACAGCACCAGCCACTACAGCACCAGCAACAGAGCAGGCTGAGAGCCTAGACATGCAGAAACTAAGGCAAGAAATTCAGGTGCTAGAATCCCAGATGTCAGAACTCAATCAAGCCAAGGAAAGCTTAGCAAAGATAAATGAAAAATATGATAAGTCTAAGCAAAATGTGGCTGAGAGGGAGAGAGAAGTAAAAGCTCTAAAGAAAACAATTGCAGAGCTAGAAAAAGAGCTCAATTTTGAGAAGGTTACAGCAGAGCTTAAACAAGTAATTTGGACTTCCATTGGACAATCAATAACCAACCAATGGGAGTACATTGATGCCATATATGAGCAAGTGGGACTCATTGGCAGGGCAAGAAAAGAACTACACAGAGCAAGAAACTCCCTAGGCAACATGTCAGACCTTGCCCCCAAGATGATTGAAGTGCTCAACTATAGGACAAGTTCCCAGCTGGTAAAAATGGGAATTGGTAATAGGTCTGAAACCATTTCTCTGATCAAAAGAGTCACAACAATGAAGAATTTAATCCAAACCCTGGACAGAAGAATCCAGGATATGCAAGCAGATATAAACAAGTTTCAGAATAGGTTCTTGGTCCTGCAGGACAGAGGGCTCCCCAACTTGCTAGAATCAGGGAAGTTACTCTCTCATGAAAAGTATATCAAGAGGGTAAGCACTTTTG
>APFE030657311.1:0-14781 GCA_000404065.3 Pinus taeda
TATGTAGATGATCTTTTGATGACAAGGAACAATGAAAGCTACATTGCATCCATAAAGAAGGAATTGGGGAAAAGTTTTGAAATGACTGATTTGGGCTATGTTCATTACTATCTTGGCATTGAAATAACCCAACATCCGAAGTCCATATTTCTCTCTCAAAAGAAATACATTGGAGATCTGTTAAATAGGTTTGGCATGACAGAATGCAATCCTCTTACAACTCCAATGGAACAAAACTTAAAGCTCACATCTATTGAAGGAAAAGAATTTCAGGATGCAACAAAGTATAGACAGCTTGTAGGAAGTCTCAACTACCTAACTACTACCAGACCAGACATTTCATTTGTTGTTGGAATCCTCTCCAAGTTTATGCAAAAGCCTTGTGAGGGACATTGGTCCTGCTGCAAAAAGATTCTAAGGTACTTGAAGGGAACTCAAGACTTTGGAAATCAGTATCACAGGTTGGATTAACTTCAGCTTGAATTGGAGACTAATATTCAAGACTTGATGGAGGCAAAGAAACTGGGGTATCTACTTCAGGATTATGCTATGAGTCTTGGATCAGGAACTGTCTGCTGGAAATCACACAACAATTAGTTCCATAGATTCCACAGACAGAAGCAGAATACTGGCAGCAACTGAAGGCAAAAAAAGAAATTGTGTGGCTCAGGAAAATTCTTGAAGATTTGCAAGTAAAACAAGTACAATCAACTCCACTCATGATTGACAATACCTCTGCAATAAAGTTGGCCAAGAACCCAAAGTTCAATGATCGAATGAAGCACATCAATACTAAATATCATCTGATTCGACATCTTGTTGAGGCCAAAACCATCCATCTCCGCCATTGTTCCACGAATGAGCAAATTGCAAACATCTTCACCAAAGCGCTTGGTAGAGAAAAGCTTGAACGATTCAGAACGATGCTTGAACTCACCAACATCCCTTCAGATTAAGGGGGGGAATGTTGACACCTAATCATCAGGATTGGGTGAATAGGTGTAACTGATGTAAACAAATAATAAGAAATATGAATAGTCACCGGGAGATGAAGTGAACAGTCTCTCCCTCGTGTATATAATAAAGACCAACCTGAATGAATATGAACAAGTTGTTTTCAAGGAGTTACTGCCTCATCTGACAGTAAGTTTGATCAGGCTACAAAAAAGGGGCATCTCATAGGATATAGCGGGACCTCAAAGGCATACAGAATCTACATTCCTGGCAGCACGAAGATTGTAGTGAGGTGAGATGTAAAGTTCATGGAAGATAGAGCTTTCACAAGATCTCGAGAGATGCCTGCAGGAGATCAGTCATCAGATGTTCCCTTAGTCCAGCAACAGCAGGGACCACAAGTAGAACACGCAAGGGGACAGTCATAGGATTTGAGTACAGTGATTAGTACTGTTGACCCTGCCGCCCGCACCCACCTACCAGTTAGCGAGAAAAGCCTTCAACCCCACAAGGTGTGGTTGGCGGCGGGGAACTCAGAGAAGGGGTTGTCACACTGATCCCAACTCTCTCCGTTTTAGCTATCTCCTAGGTTAGCTAAGGGGGGTGGTCCCTAATGGAAAGTTAAACTAAAAGCAAATATGTGAATTTTTAGGAGAATTATTAGAGTTAAATAGATTGTTAATCTAAGATCTATAAGCAAAACATGATATAAGCAATAGTCATTAACCATACGATAAGCATGAAACACATAAATGACCAGTGCCTTCAAAACGTTGCTCTTTCAGAAATGAAAAGATCTTTTTTTTGTATTTCTTTTTATGCTCAGAATGAAAACCAATGCTTTTAAATGAAAGGAGAAAATTTGTAATAACTTTTCAAAATAGAAACTAAGCTAAGGGCTCAAGAAACTCCCTCTTGAGTAAATCTTTTTGATGTCTTATGAGCTTGTTGGCTTGAACAGCATGTGGGACCCTTGATATCCTTTGGAGGTGGGACTATCCGCCGAGAGTCCCGCCCTCCAATAGAGCTGGCAACCTTCCCCGTGAAAACACAGAAAACACTTGCAAACGAATTGTTAGCTGCAAAAGAACTTGCTCATAGAGAACCAAGTTGAGCTTGTATTGCAACCGAGATGGAACAAGTTACAAACTGATCCAAGCCCAAAGAGATTTTGAGATAGCTGCAAATCTCTCCTCCCTAGACAATAAGTGAATTTCAGGCAAATGACACAGAAAACAACTAGATAGCAAATGAAAATCAAATGAATATCAAACGACACAGGTATACCTCATGTACCAAACCATGCACCACAAGAGAAGCTAGTAACCCCAAAGACTTTTATTTATTTATGTGAATGCTGACAAAATCCGGCAGAGTCTTCGCCAGCCCAATAGCTCGTTCTATGATGATTACAATAAGAGCTCAAGGCTCATATAAATAGGAAAATGGGAGATGATCCCAAAGAAAATTCCAATGACAAGTGGCACAATGGTGAAGATCCCAATGCCAAAAGACAATGACAAGTGTAAGTGACAATCCCAATGTAGCAAGAATTTGTACAAGTGACTGCCATGTGTTTCCAAACTTCAATGTTGTCCTCAGAACTGCTGTATGGCTGCCTTTGAACTGTTGTGCATGATCCCTTAACTGTTGTATATAACTGCTGGAATATATGTTGTGTATTGGCTGCCTTTCGAACTGGAGATAACTGCTGTGTATGAGATTGCTGTGTTAACTGTTGTATGAACTGCTGATATATCTCACGTTAAAACTGTGTATTGGCTGCCTTAGAACTGCTCACGTGGAAGCTGGGATATCCATGTATTGCTGCGTTGATTGTTTGACTGGCTGTGCATATTATTGCTGTTTGGATATCCACGTAATTACGCTGAGACTATCCACGTTGCTGCCCATGTAACTATGTTGTTATATAAACTGCTGTAGCTTTAAACTGTGTTAAACTATTGCATGAATGGCTGTACGTGACACTGCTGTTGACCCTTGACTGCCAGCGTGGAGGCTATTCTGACCTGCGTTAACTTTTGAGAGGGCCCACGTACGGACTGCGTACGGAATTCTTTTTAATTGCTGAGTAATGGTTGGGCCAAGGTGGGGTCCATATTTATTTATTTAACTTTACACTTTAAATCAAAAAAAAAATTAAATCAAAGTCATGACTTCCAAAATTTCATTTGCCTTATGAACTTCAACGCTGGCCCAGTTGACTTGACTTTTTGTTGACTTTCTTTG
Organism: Pinus taeda; assembly: GCA_000404065.3. Classification (NCBI taxonomy): domain Eukaryota; kingdom Viridiplantae; phylum Streptophyta; class Pinopsida; order Pinales; family Pinaceae; genus Pinus; species Pinus taeda. Next base: position 3,205 of record APFE030657311.1, read on the forward strand.
ACTTTGACTTTCTGCTGAAAATTTGACTTGAGGTGGGCGCCACATTGCTTGCCACATCACCCTTGATCCTCTGCTTGATTTCCATGTCAAAATTTGACTTATTTTGACTTTGGAAAATTTTTTTAAATTTTTCCAATTATTCATTTTTTTTAATTTTTTCTTCATTTTTGCCACTGTCACTTGAAAAATCGCCCTTTGAGGGACTCTGAGTCATTTTTGACCCCCCAAGTAGGCTCTAGAGAATGCTGGCCTCTGAGGATTGATTTCGACTGGTCTACGCCCCAGACTTCTCCTAAGCACTTATTTTATGCCTTTACATTAAAAAATAATTAAAAATCCCGTTTGCGGAATTTTCTAAACTATTAAAAAATCCTACTTAGACCTATGCCAAATTCCACGAACTTTTCGTGTGATTCTCAGTATGGTAATATAACATCGACCCTGACACAAGATGTTGTCGGGGCTCAATCTTCAAACGTTTTCACCTCGGCTTTGGGGTGTGCACGAGTGAAAAAATCCAGAAATTATCCGCCTCTGAAAAAGAAGGGAAAAGAAGGGATAATTAACCGGATAAAAAAACACTCCAAGGTGTACTCGTTTGCTGATCGAGTCCCACATCCTAGGCCTGTTACAAATTCAAGAAACGACATACTAGCATCACTTATTACAATTCCCCGCAGGGTGTGGAATCTGGGTACAAGGAAGAAAGATGATGAGAAGATAGAAGGAGAGTTAAAAAACTCTGTTGACTGATGACATCTGATGGTACAAGTGTCCTCTGGATCATCCTTGGGCATGGAGTCTTCACCAAATCATCAGGTACTACTCCAGTAGTCAACAAGTACCAGCATCTCCTCAGTAGCAGGAGATCCAGGAAGTTCTCAGCAGACAGAACTGCAGGTACAGGTGAAGGAACAAATTGAACCTCCCACCACCAGTGGTAGGACCAGTGGGGAAGTGTGTCAAACCTTGAAGGACGTAGAAGAGCTTGTCAGAGCTCCTAGAACCGATAAGAGGCAGCGCAGGAAACTTGACAGATACCAGGCCTTGGTGGCTCAAGTTGCAGAACCCTCCATTTTTCAGGAAGTCGCACAACATTAGGTGTGGGTGGATGCCATGGTAGAAGAGTATAGTTCTATCATGACAAATGATGTTTAGGAGGTGGTACCTAGACCAGAGAATAGATAAGTTGTGGGTTCCAGGTGGATCTACAAGATCAAGTACACTGTAAATGGTAGTGTAGAGAAGTATAAGGCTAGATTCGTGGCAAAGGGGTATGCACAAAAAGAAGGAATAGACTATGAGGAGACCTTCACCCCAGTTGCCAAATATACCTCTATCAGATCCGTCATATCCCTAGCAGGGCATATGGGATGGGAAATTCACCAGATGGACGACAAGACAGCATTCTTGAATGGGGTGATTGAAGAAGAGGTGTACATAGAGCAGCCTGAAGGCTTCGAAACTCATGAGAAGTGCACTCATGTATGCAGATTGAAGAAAGCCCTGTATGGGCTTAAGCAGGCACCTAGGGCACAATACGGTCAGACTGGCAGTTACTTGCAACAGTTGGGATTCATCAAGAGTGATGCAGATCCCAATCTCTACTATTGATGGTGGAGAATGAACCTCTCATTCGAGTTTTATATGTAGATGATCTATTTTTGACAAGATCATCGAGGTTCATAGAAGACTGCAAAAGGAACCTTGCAGCAGAATTCGACATGCAGGATATGGGGTTGATGCACTATTTTTGGGGTTGGAAGTATGGCAAAAGAATGGGGAAATCTTCCTTGGGTAAGGAAGATATGCTATAGAATTTCTGAAGAGATTCAGAATGTAGGATTACAGACCCATGGGAACACCCATGATTACCAACTGGAAAAAGATAGATGCCTCAGGGGGCAGGGAAGTCGACCCCACCTTGTAGAGACAGCTAATTGGGTCACTCATGTATCAGGTCAACACTAGGCCAGACATTTGTTTCGTTGTCAATACCCTTAGTCAGTTCATGGTGTAACTGAAAAGGGTACATTAGGCAACAAGGAGGCACATTCTCAAATATGTGCGTGGAACAGTCGGACTCGAGTTGAAATATACTCGAGGAGATGATATCAAGTTGAGCGGATTCACAGATGCAGATTGGGCAGGTAGTTCAGTGGACAGGAAAAGTACCTCTGGGTATTGCTTCAGCGTTGGATCAAGGATGATCTCATGCTATAGCAGGAAGCAGAAGTCAATAGCACTGAGCTCAGCAGAAGCAGAATATATGGCAGCCAGTACGGCTACGTGCGAAGCCAATGGCTTAGAAAATCACTGGTGAGTTTGTTCAGAAAGAAAATGGGAGCAACCAGTGTTTACTATGATAATCAGAGTTGCATAAAACTCTCTGAGAATCCAGTATTTCATGATAGGTCGAAGCACATTGATATCAAATTTCATTTCATCAAAGATTGTGTTGCAGTATGCCCCCACAGGCTATCAGGTAGTAGACATACTCACAAAAGCTCTAAGGAGAGCTAAGTTCATCCAGTTCAAAGAATAAATGGTAGGGTGGGGAATCTATTTCAATAGATTCTCAGCAGCAGCAGTTGAGAGGGAGTTGCAGTGCAAATGCAGTAGTTGACAACAGTTCAACAGGGCCAACAGCAGCACAAATGCAACATGACAGGAGATAGTGCAGAGACAAGATGTTCCTTCAATAGATTGTAGCACTAGAACACATTCCTCGCTAAAAGGGAGCGTTGATTTTTGTAGCATCGGATGTGTTCTAGCCACGAATTTTGTGGAAAGGCTAGAATACATGTATTCTCCAAAACCCAGAAATTGTTTTTGGAAATTCCAACTAGAGACGACTTAATTAAAATAATTAACTTTTTTAATGGTTCCTAGGTCTAAATTTAGGAAATCTGGTTAATAAAAGGGTATTAATTAAGTCATGGTGAGAATCTTATAGAAGAAGACATGGATCTATTTCTAGTTAATCTTAACCATCGATTATGTTTTAATCTTGGTTGTTGGTGCTCCAACAGAAGATTATAAGAAAAAGTCGATGGGTACATGGAGAACATATGAGGGCAGATACTCAGTTGCTCTAGTAGATAGATTTTCTCAGTGGCTGAAGTTCGACAAGAGAAAATTGAGTCAGAGAGAGTTGCAAGTGGAAGAGAGAAGGCATCAGCATAGTCTTAGAGTGCAGGACAAATCTGGAGGGGCAGCACAGAGGAGGGATGCAGATCATCAGCACAAAGGGTTGACGTAGGGCCTATGCAGTCACTACGCCAAAGGTGATGCAAAAAGACTAGCAAAAGGACAAGGGATCCTCTTAAGGGTTAGAAAAACACTGTGGAGTGTGAGAAATTCACCAATAAATTTCTCTCAGTGATTCTTCCTCTATTTTGTCTATCTACGTATTGTATAGAAATTATTGTTGAAGATTAATAAAAGAAACCCTCATCTGCTGCACCGTTTTCCCACATTGGGTTTTTCTAGGAACAATTGTCCATAAATTATTGTCAATGTGGTTATATATGTGCTAGTATTTTCCTTGTATTTATTTTCCGCAAAATTTTATTTGTGAAGGCTGCAATGTATGTATTTTGATATTTGTCGTAGAAAACTGCAAATAATTTGTTCAAGTAATTTAACAAATAGAAGAAATATTATCAATTACTGCAGTAGGATTCGGGATCACCGAATTTTCACGCTCCTCTTCTTCAAACCCCTTCTTTTGATCTCCCCACTAACCACTTTCTAGGATCTCATCTTGGACAAAATCATCCCAAAGCCTCCCCTGGTTGGGCAAGTGATCCCGGCCCATAATACACTTGACAAAAACCTCCCAATGCTTCGAAAAGCCATTCAAGGCTATACACACTAGCTCCTCCTTAGTAATCATCCCTCCAACAACAACCAACTCATCCCTAGCCTGTGTCAACATGGACAAGTAAGATGTCATGCTCTTGACCTTGGACATTCTTGTGCCATGCAACATGTCCTTGAGCATCATCTTTTGACTCTAATAGTTGTTCTAATATAGCTTTATACGAGCATCGCCCATCTTCTTCATAGTATCCTTCTCTGACAGATGGGTATGAGACGATCTTTGACCCCATCAAGAATAATCCTCTGCGCCTTGGCCTCCTTGACCTCATGCAGAACAAGAGCAATTGGATCTGAGCTTGATGGCACCACTACTGTATTAACGAAATTCCACAGCTTGTTCTCCTTGAGAACAGTTGAGATTCGAACCTTCCATTGCAAATAGTTCGAAGAATTCTCAAGCCTGTCCTCATATCAAACATCGGTTGCCATTTTAGAATAAAACCCTCGAAGAGATTGAAAACTGAAATCTGATTCCTTTTATGTGTCCTAAAATCTGTGTCAAATATCCTTGGCTTTGTATTTAGAGTTAAGTGCTCTGATATTATGTTAATTTCTTTAAACCCGGTTACAAATTTACTGTCTCAACAAACAATCATAGATCTGGAATAAACAATGCTTTCTAATATGATTTGTAACAATATATATTCAGGTTTTTAACCAAATAGACAGCATAAGCAAAACTACTTGAAACCAATCACATGCAATCACATGCAACAGAGAATAACACAGATATACCCTAGAAACTTGGTGTCAGAAAAACCAACAAACATTGGGCTTCTGATTTAGCTTCAGGAAAAAAAAGATTTACAACAGTCTTATAATAATTTGATCCGGAAAATACACAATAAAAGATCCCAGCCTTCTCTCTTACTCAGTCTTTGTTCAACCTACACGTGCGACCTAGCAGAAGAACTTCTACGCACAAGGAAAGCTCAGCCTTACAGCACAAAAGAAAACTCAGCCTACTCGCTCTAAGAAACTCAGCCTACTCGATCCAAGATAACTCGACCTCTCTGTTGATCTTGCTTGCCCTGATCTTGCTCTAGTCGGCTCAATTTAGCATTTTCTCGTTGTCGCTACCAAATACTGCGCTCCATTGAATCCCAACTCATGCCAATCAAAAATGTTTCTCTCCTTTGGCTCAAACCTCCTATTAAAAAGATCGAAACCTAATCTCAACAATTGAGATTAGATCTCGACTTGCTCAGATCAACAACTACAATTTAATCTATCATTGACTTTTCCTTTTTAGTTAAAAAGTAATCAACAATTAAATTAAATTGTCATCTAAGGCTTAATTATCTCTTATGGCAGTAATTAATGAATTTCCTAAGTCAAGACTTTAGATATGCAAAATCACCTTCTAAGCAACAATTTCGCATCTTGAAGGGCAACTCCACATCACCCAATTTTCAGCACTTAATTCACATGCTTCCACAAATTGCTTTTGCGGATCCTACGGATATCCAATACACCGCTACAGTGTCAGAGTTAATGGTGACTTGGGCACAATTCTTTTAATGCCTCTAGTGGAATTTAACGATTTCAAATCAGATAGGCAGGTTGTCCTTTATACATTCAACGACTAATATATAGGGCTTTACTCAATTTTACAGTGTATGAGGTTTTATTTTATATGTATAATTGAATGTTTTTTTTTCTAAGTTTTTTTTCAATAAATTGTAATTGACCAAGCATCAATATGCTATTGGTCAAAGACCAAAGACAGAGAAACCCTGTCGAAATTTTAATGCGACTAAATGTCCGGATTAAATGTGGCTCTGATACCAAATGATATGAACAAAATTCATTCTCACACAATTAATCAAAATATCTAAAATATGAGAATATCCATCATAGGATAAGTATTATTTTTATATAAAAGTTTGAATGTACACGTGATATGATTGAATATAGTGAGCGTCCTGTATATAAAGCTAGGTGGGACTGCCCTTTTGTAAGGAGTCATGTCTCAAATGACAGGCCCTTTCATAATTATGTTCATGATAGTACATATACTTCATTTCCATATATATATATATGAAATTTTAAGCTGTCCAAAATCGTGAGATTGTAGATTTGATTTTCACTTTGCACTGTCTTCCTGATTGGATAATTTCCAACACTTGTTTCTCAGGTTTGTTTGACATAACATTGTGCTGGAATTGCTAAGTGATTTAACATAAAACTTAAAAATAAGAGAACAGATTTTTACACAGAATCTGTTGTAACATAGTGATTTTCAGATCCCGTATATACTTGGGAAACTGATCCTTATGGGCTGAAATTTGTTGGCATTTGTTTGTTATCTTTCTTCAAAGCTGCCTAGTGTGTTGAGTTGAGGTGAAGTGAAATATTCTGTTTTTTGCTGCTTTAAATTGAATATTTCAGATCAGATATAAGGCTGCAAGTTCCCAGGGATTAAATCAAGTAAACCTCAAATGAATGAGGTGAAATTTCTGTATTTGCATTAATTGCTCCTTCGAACAAAATTCAACAGTGCTGAATTCCTTTATGCATGTTACTGACTTTCCAAAGCTTGTGAGATTGCATTTAATATTGTTAAATCAAATCTGTACTAAGAAGTATTACATAAATAGAAAATAATATAATTTCTTTCTTTCTATATGAAACAATAAGAAGTTACAACCTAAGTTACTACATAGTTAAACAATTAGAATGCTTCCTTGTTCAATACCCAGTCTCCTTCAATAGTAGAATTTGAAAAGCAACTAAGAAATTTTAACTCAATCGAATGTTAAAAAACATATTTCATACCTTTTTTCATGCACTGCTGAATTTGAAGGAAACTAAATTGTTCTTCCTCCCCTTTTCTATCCACCATAACTTTGCGATAATCTTCCAACATTAAAGGTGCCAGAGCCTTAGTGGGGTACTGTTGTATGAAACATGCAAAAGGGGAGCATCAATCTAAACTTAAACCTTAGCAACTTGTTCTGATTACTTTTCAGCTTTAATTTGTTGCACATATCCATAAGCAAAGCAAATAAACAACTTCTATCAAACCCTATAGCCTATGAGATATTCAGCCCCAAGTACATAAAGAAATCACTCATTGCTCAAAACCAGAGGAAACATATTTTTAAGACTTCAAAGAATAGATAAAAAAAGAAAATATTTTATTTAATGTGTACACATGCACTTATAGATTGACCATGTTACTTATCCCATTAAGTATAAGATCAGAGTGATCTAACCTTGTATAATGAATCAGATCTATTTTTGTAAAGCTTTTAAAATTGACAAACAGATATGTGAACTAAATATCACAGTGGGACATGTTGTAATGTTCTTTTTTCTGGTGTTCCTTATGGCATGGATAGGATGGACTTTCAGAGTTCGGGGCAGACAGGTCACAGGTGCAGGTTGGCATCCTCAGCAGGTCCAAGGGCTTTTGGAGGGGTTTTGAAGAGTTTTTATAAGGTCTGATGGCATTCGCTTGATAGATTCCATCATCCACACAGTTTGTCTTTCGTTCCGTTGCATTCCGACAACTTCCAAAAAACATAGTTATTAATGGGCCTGACTCGATTGATTACGCTTAAGGTGGCATTCCAGGAGGAATACTTGACAGAACACCTTAGTGTAATAGCTTGTTGGAACCGGAACGAGAAGATCTACAGGATGGGATGATTAGGAGTGATTCTCAGTGACCAGAGGGGGCATGGTGGCCAAATTACCCTTTTCCCACATTAAAAAGAATATTTTAATCAAATGAAAAGAGGGAAAAGTGCTCCATGATTAAAATAATAATAAAATAAGAGGTTCTAGAGGGGTCCATCAGATTTATAAAGGAGGAGGAGAAGGACATCTTGGATTTGACATTTCTTCTTGTATGAGAGGTTGAGAACCCGGTTCTCTACTTCAATGGTAACCCCAAGTCAGAAACCCTCGGGTATGTTGTTGAGTGTTGGGACGAAAACCCAACTCTCTTTGAGGAGACTTCATCCAGGTGTTCCATAGAGCTTCAGGGATATTGGAGTGAGGATCATTCAGGTCCTCAATTGGTACTTCATTGTCTTTCAGTTGATTCGGTGGAAGTTGTTGTTGGAGGGAGAGTGCAGCAGTTGTGGAGTTTTGAGAGATCAGGATCAGCATATCAGTAGAATATTTGGAGGTCCACTCACCTATCATCTTTCCTATTTTGTCTCACATATATCCAATTGTACTCTGCATGTTATATTATAATAAATGAAGTTGAGTCATTTCTTGTGTTGCATTGTCTGATGTTATTTGAGTTTTTGGGTTTACTTCTGCAAATTGTCAATGTATTTGTCGTGCTTGTGTAATTTTTGGGTTGCTATTTACTGGTGCATTTTGGCGCAATTTCATGGGTTTTTGGCGAAAATGGCGACACAAAATTTTATAAAGAAAATTCACTGCAAAATTCCCGAAAGGGATATTACAGTGGCATCAAAGCCTTGGTCTTGGCTCACTCTGTGGAGTTGCAACGATTATGGTCCGACAAAATGCCCAACAAATTGTTGTCCCATGAGCAAATTGTTGGATGCATAGTAATCATTCTACAAATTGAATCCATTGTGAAAAGTCGTCAAAGAGCCGAAAATTAAAAAACGTTATGGAACCAAAATTGGCCATCATATTAAAAAGGGCATAGAATTATTACGTGTGGCGGCAAAAAAATTATTGAAGGGAGTCGAATCTTTTATGAAGGCCATTCGAAGCCCAATATTTCATTGTTGTGAGAATTTTATAAGGAACCAAACTTAAATTATTAAAAGGGTCGTAAGACATTTTTTTTCAAAGTTGAATTGAGGGTCGACTTCATGATTTTATCAAACCCATAACTAAAGACTCTAAAATATATTTCAAGGTTTAAGGACATTGTTTTACAGTGCAAGTCCGTATATATATTGCAAGATGAGTCACATTGCAAATTTGTGACAGATCACAATTTTCCAGAACGGAGTTGACGTCTTTGTTGCCAAAGCCACACCAGTCGACATTGCCATCGATCGGTGCATATATTCCCATGTTTGAGTCCCCAAATTGAGCACTACATAGCCACGCCCAGAAAAGGGATCAATTTCTGAAGGGAGACGAGACCACTAAAAAGGGTCGATTCCAACCGTGCTCATAATTCTCTGATACAAAGGAACACACAACGACATTATTTGCTTCAGGCGACGTTTATACTTGAGGGGTGACTAATTTGACTAGGATCGTGGCCATCGCTTGTGGGAATCAAACAATAAAAGCACTAAGGCCGAGTTCTTCAAAGGCAAAAAGTGACCGAACTACACCATTGCATGAAGATTGTTTTTGATGGAGTCAAATCGGGCCAATCTACACCAAGCTTTATAGTCGTGGGGACCGAATCGGGAGGACCGCATCTTACAGGGGCCAAAGATTGAGTTCAAGTTTGAATTGTTGAAGCCACCATTTGAACGAGGCTGCAATTATTTCTACAGGGGCATATTATTTGAAGGGTCACATTCCAACTTTTTGAAGAAAGTTGAATGCTTATTCCATAAAGGCCGTGAGTATTGACCGCTTAATTTTGATGTAGTCAAGATATTACTTCAGGGAAGGGTCGTAAAGCATTAATGTTACTAGAGACATTCAAGTGCAAATTATTTCCTAGGGCCAAGTCGAATAATTGACAGAGGTACATTTTTCTAGGTGTGTTACTAGACAGGGAACGAGAGCATATACTCTGGAAACCTGTAGATAGTGTTTTCCTTGTTGTGGTAGAGTCCTTGGGCAGACGCACAAGTGATAATATTCGTTGTACTGAGGATAACATCTCCAGAAGGCCGCGTGGGTGATTGTAAAGGGGCCACAGAGTCCCTGAACAGCGTTGGAGGAATGTGCAACCAGAAGAGGTCGAATTAGGAATCTAACTAGCTGATTTGAACTAGACACAGAAGTCTTCCCTTGCTTCTGAGCTGCATTGAAGGTGAGGGGAGCTGAGATTACCTCTGATAAGAGAAAGTATACACTAGAGCTTTCAAGGAGGACCCTGTAGTCTATATTGACCAAGCAAGAATTCACAGACCTGATCTTTGGATTTGCATCTGAAATTTGATATCGATATCTTCCATCAAATGAATTATTACGTGCCCAAATTTACTTATTAGAGTGAATACCAGTGAAGCAATTGCCTATTGTGTTGGTTGAACATATTTGAGAAGAGGGGAATGCTATTAGACTATGGGGCATTCTCTCCACTGCCAGAGCAGGATTTTATCACTAGAAGGTCGAGTATCTTAACTCCATTGTGGCTAAGCATAAATCCGAACAATGAGCAAATCTTGGGCACTTCATCTAAATTTGGGAAAGCACCTCGCATCCACCGAGTCTTCATCACAGGTTCTAGTTCCTTATTCCCAGTATTGTCATTTTATGCATTTGCTATTAGTATGATCATCTCATATGGAACTCTGCATGTATTTTGGAGGTAACACGTAGTGTTGGGTTCTTACTATCTTTGTGACTGAGTTCATATGTCCTTTCTAAGTTCTACATTATGGTATGACTAATTATGGATTTGAATATCACTAATATGTTGTTGATTTGAGAATATGAAACATTGGATGCTTTTTGATTTAAACAACAGAAGTATACCAACAACAGTGAAGTGTTTGACAAAACACCTCTTAGAAAAGACACACTAAACTCAGAAAATTTCTTGTAATTAGAGGCGACTTTGCAGTGATGTTCGTTGTTAGGTTGGGGAAGAAGACAACTCTTTTTACCGCTGGAGATTTGCATTGGTCATATAATTGGTGAAATCTTATCAGTCTTGAGTCTTGAGCTACCATGATTATCCCTCCTCATTGCACCATTGTGTTGCAAGTCAAAAGAGTGTCAGTCAAAACATCTTGATGAACATGCCATACTAAACATGGATGAGACCTTTCTAAACCCCCTTAATAAACTAGCAGCAGAAATCAGCAGACACTTCTCAAAGGGGGTCTATACCACTCTTTAGAAAGGACAACCAAGAGGTGTGCAGTGGGGGCAGGAAATAGGACACAAGATTTTTGCTCTTGGGGCAAATTTGAAGCACATGAGGGTCACATGGAAAGTTTTTTTCAAACTTGATGAACAAGATGCCCTCCTTTTCAAAGTGAGCCAGTTAGAAGGGAAAAAACTAATTTGGGCTCTAAAACCAGCTATGCTTGCTCTCATACAACACAAGTTCTTGGAGGAACCTTGTGAAGGGGTTAGACTTCCAGTTGCATCTTTGTCTTAGTAACATCATGAGACTAGCCGCCCCTATAGCTCCTTACAATGATGGTGTTATGAGGAGAGTTTATAGACTGATAGTAGAGACTTTCTAGGACTTGGACAACAGTGCAGGCTCTACCTTTGGGAAGAAGCTTGAGATTTTAGAAGTCACGGCCATGGTCAGAACATATGAAATCATGTTTTATCTGGAGTGTGATGGATTGATTCATCAGATGTTCCAATGCTTCTTTCGCATTGGAAACATCATCCTGACAAGGTCATAACACATATGTTGTCCATTTTGTCTTCATGTATGGGAGGTCGTGATGCCATTTGCAGGGAGTTGCGGACTAGATTATTGAGCTTTTGGAGGAGAGAACAACTGGTCTCCCCTGTTGCTTATGAACTAGCCAACAGGTTAGTTGAGCTGAACATTGAGCTGCTCAAAAGAGAGTTGACCAGGAAGGAGTTGCCCCG
>APFE030657314.1:1366-49540 GCA_000404065.3 Pinus taeda
ACGTCTTGGTCCCTTTCCTGCCGCAGCGTGGTCCACTTTATGTATTTGTCCTCATAGCTTTGACAGGTAGTAGCTCCTTGATGCATCCAAGAGTCATTCCAAGTGGGTGCAACTGAAAATAATGAGCCTGTACTTTCATCCTTCTGCTCGCAGTAGGTTTCCCACCAGTCTTGACGTGGGGGGCTGCTTTGAGAAGAGCGAAAACAATCTTTTCCCGACTTGAAAATTCATGAACAGAGAAATACCCATCTAGCAGATTTAACCATTTATCTACGGCATCTGCGTCTATTTTACCTTCGAAGATGGGGATTTCAAAATTAACTTGTACCTTAAAGGGCGTGGCGTTTCCAGAGTCGCTGCTGGAAACCGATGCGTCACCTCTAGGTAGCCGTTGAAGGATCTGCGCAAAGTTGTCCATCATTGCGTTCCGTTGTCGCTCGAGGGTTTCTTCGAGCAGGATTTTGATAGGATCTCCTGCTCCCTCGTCTTTTTTCTCATCCGCCATGGGAGGCCGTCGGGATTTTCGAGGCTGGTCTTGCAAAGGTTCGACCAGTTCAAGCCCTAACTCCTTATATCCTGACCTCGTCGGGGACATGCAAAGAAAAACCGAGAAAAAGCAGACCGCTCTGATACCACTGATCCGGATTTAAACAGGAACGCAATAGATTACAGAGATAACCATAAATACAGAGATGCGATAACCATAAATAAAGAGATGCAGCGGAAATAACACTTCATTTCATTAATGGAAAATACCGAAATATGCTTACAACCAGAATTGGAAATAAACCAGCTAGGACTATGGTAGCTTATCTCTGAGAAGAGATGTGCGGCTACATGTCTCTGAACTGTTCCGAACTTGTGTTACAATGAGGCTCGAAGGCCTATTTATTATTGAGAAACAATGGAAAACCCTTCACATTCCAAAACCGACCCTTAGAAGATGAAACGCCAAATTGTGGGCCCCGTTTTGGGTAAATTGGTACATCAATTTCCCGGGGTCGTAACTTGGCATACGATCTCCGTTTGACGCGTATGATAGCTCGTTAGAAAGATCTATCCGAGAACTACCACTTTGGGAAGGGCAACATTGGTCCATGGACCCATGTTGCCCCCAGATTTCCCAAAAAACGTCGTTTAGGGCCTCAAAACGGCTCCGGAAGTTCAGGACCCGAAAAAACTGCTAAAAATAGTAAATTCTGCTACAATTAAGGAAACTGAAAAACTGAAAGAGACAGTTGCGGGGGTCCAAATGGGATAGGTGGGTGGCCACCAACATCCACCTGGATCACAAAACCAACCAACCAACCCTTTTTGCATTGTTCAGGGTGGTATATATAGGTAAAATATCTAAAATTATTTATTACAACCGACCTAAATAGGTCTGCGAGAAAAATATTTCTAAAACCTAACTGTTGCTAGAATTAAATGCAAGTAAGTCTTTTTGGGCTGCGCCATGGGCAGCTGGATCAAAGTGAATTAATGGGGTGTCCTCTGTGGCTTGGTGCAGTGCTCCTGTAATAGTTGTGCTTTGGAATTTGCAGCACCGATCTTATGTGAGTTTAATGTGCAGTAGCTGAGATTTGAAAACTTTAAATGGCTCCACCATTTTGTTTGACTTTGCTGGAGAGTTTTAAATTTTCACCTGCTTTGGGCCGCTGAAAGATCTTTCCTGATACACTTTGTCACTTCCTGATACTCTTTGACATGGTTTTTGGCTGCATATTTGATCTGATACTCTTTAACCTCTGAACCGGGTCTCTCTCTGTCTTCTGATGCGTTCAAAACTGCAAAATCGGGCTTTTCTGCCTTTTTCGGTGCAAAAATGTCCGAGGAATCAAAAGATTCCCTAAAGATTCTCCATTTTGGCCTATTTTCCATAGCGATGTGCAGTTAGCGCTTCGCGCTAATCGCGCATTGAAAGCTGCCTCTGTTTTTCATTCCGGAGCTCTGAAGCTTGATTTTTGCGCTTGCGTGTTTTTCCGTTTTTGGCATGCTGACGTCAGCGGTACGACAGATGATGTCAGCATGAAGTCAGCAATGGGACCCCCTGTACGGATGTGACGTCAGCAAGGTGACGTGGCAGTACGGCGGGGTGATGACGTGGCAGGACACGGTGGCAAGGTGATGTGGGCCAGGCACAGGCAGGGAGGGGTGAGGTGGAGGCGACATGGCAGGGTGACGCGGCGCTCCTGTTACGCAAGGGGAGGGTGGTTTTGGTATGCATCGGATCGCCTTTGGTACAGAGATGGTTTTGGTCAGGGGCGGCCCGATGCAATGGGATGCCGCCAGCTGTCCCGGTGTATGACGGTAAAACTGTCAGACATCGGGTGCTAACAAACCAACGTCAAAGGGTGCCCGATGTGAATAAGGTCCATCGGATCTGGGAGGACTGATCCGACGGTGGACGGGAGGAGAAGGTGCGCGGGATTTAGCAGAACAGCAAGCACGTTAAATTTTTAATTTTTCACGGCGCTGGTGGGTTTAAACTTTAGGAAATAGTGTAATGTGTTTGGCGCTCTATTTAATTATTAATCAAACATTAATAATTTCCAAAATGCAATGCGCGGGGGGGGGGGGGGGGGGGTTTGTTAATGGATTTGAAGGGAGCTTTTTGTGTTTTGGAAGGAGTCCAAACACCTCGGATGAGAAGATTATGCAAGGATAAGGGTTCTTACTAAGATCCAGGTGACTTAGTAATTCCCAAGGGATAATTATGGTTATGTTTCAACCAGGGGGAGGGGATACTTACATAAGGGAATTATTACCATAGTTTTAGTAGGGGGATGGGGAAATATATAGGGATTTACATAATAATGTTAGGAGTTAATATGACAATGATAAGAAAGCGCTAATTTTGGGAGATCTTAGGCTGTGAAGGGGAGATAGAACTTTGTAGAGAAGGTATGGACCCTCCTTGAGTAAAGCAGATCTTTACCAAGGCAAATGATATGGAGAATGATGAAACTAAGAGATATCAAGTAGATCTTGACCTCTTTTGGGAAGTTAGTAAATGAATTAAGGAAGAAGAAGAAGGGGAAGTTAGTTATGCCTGATTTGAGCTCCTCCATATGAAACCGTCTATTGATTGTGACCTGAGTAGATAAGATAATTGAAAACATAAAATTGATCACCGATCAACATTCTGCAACCTCGAAACTACCTACCCAGCCTACTTACCTAACATTTTCTCTTCTTTTTGGTTTGGGTGCACTTAGACTTGCAGACCCAGCTTTCAACTTTTTCCTTTGCACTTTTCTCCTCTCTATATCTACACTTATTTCTTCCAGGGGCTCAGATTAAGCTGTTGAGCACCCTTGCTTCTCTACCTATCTAAAATCTACCAAGATTAAGCTGTTTGGACAGACTATTTCTTCTCTATATTCTAAAACAGGAAATTGAAACCTAGAGAGACAAAGATTAAGCTGTTTGGACCTCCCTTCAGCTGAAAATTGTACAAAAATGGAATAACTCTTAAAAATTGGAATGCAGCAGTTCAATTTAGACTGGCACACTTTCATGGCCTCCTCCTTTGGTGTCTTTTAGCAAATATGGAGCATTGAGGTATGCAAAGCATGACATATTTGGCCTGTGAAAATGTTAATCATGAAATATGAGTAACCTGCTGCAACAGGAGGCTAACAATAACCATAAAACAATTTTATGTACCTGCTATTTGAGAATTAAGTATATTGAGCTGATTACAGGTGTCTATGTCATTTTTCAAAGTAATCTACATTTCTGTGGTGAGAGCCAATTGTGAGGTTTGCATTAATGTTCCAATGCGTAATGCTCCTCTGGCTTGAATTTTTCTTATCTTCATTAATTCTTCCCTGAAGCACTTTTCCATAGCTCTGGGGCTCTTTGAATCATGTAGACCTGAGGCTTGTCTTTCCCATATAAGGATTTTGTGGTTATGAGTAACCCAAACTGATTTTTTCTCTGGAGGCCTTTGACTACTTAGAATATGGTTTAACTTTTCTATCCCTTCAACAAATCTTCTATCTAGATCTTTCTCCTTCTTTGACCTCCCATTAGAGAATCAAATCATTTATAACTTCTTCCTTCTATTTTTATTCCTCTAACTTAAATTCTAGAGAAATAATCTCTACTTTACAAGTTTTAGAAATCATCTCCTCCTTTTTCTTGATCAGCTCTAGCTTCAAGAGCTCATTCTCCTCCTCTAGTTTTTCACATGTTTTCTATTTTTCTTCTAATAGGAGTGTTAAGTTGCTTTACTTCTAATGACTTCTTCAATTTTTTCTCTTTGACAAAAAAATTCCTCTTTATCAAAATTATACATACCTACTTCATCCCACATTAATTTCTCTTTTATTTGCTTGTTCTTCCTTCTAGCTTTGTTCAACTCATCAAGAGCATTGATGAGTTCTCCTTCTAGATCCACTACTCCTTGTTATTCTCATTCCTTAGAATCTAAGAAATTTTTGGTTTTGGAGTCAACTTCAAGTGCCATAAGCAAGCATTAATTGGACTCAATTTCTGAATAATCCTCATCATCATATTTTGTTGTAGAACTATCCTCTTTGGAGTAGAGCCCCATCTCCTTGAAGGACTTCTTCTTTTGATATTTCTAAACTTTGTCTTTGGGATTTAGATATTTTTCCTTTTTTGAATTTCCTTTGTAGGGACACTTGGATGAAAAATGTCTAACTCTTCCACAGTTAAAGAATTTGAAGGGTAACTTGCCTTTATACTCTCCTGAACCTCACTTTATTATTTTGGCAAAATGAGCCAACTCCTGATTAGATTCACACATGGAACATTCTTGGTGATACTTGTGCTCCTTAGCCTTCCTAAACACTTTGAATGTTACCTCCTTTGGTGTAATATCCTCTTTACCTACTCTCATCTCATAGGCTATGAGAGTACCAAGCAACTGGTCCATTGTGATATTTTTCAAGTTTATCATCTCCTAAATGACAAATATTTTGGCATTTAATATCATAAACAAAGACCTCAAGACCTTGTGAACAACCACTTCATCTTTGACCTCTTCTCCAAGTATTCTAATCATGTTCATTACCTCTTCAACTCTGAGAAAATATTCTGAAACGCTTTCATCTTCATTCATTCTTAATCTTTCGAATATCATTCTGAAGGTTTAGAGCTCAGCTTGCCTAACTTTCTCATCTCCTTGATGAATATTATTAATATTTTCCCATACTTCCTTGGCTCACTTATAGTGCATAACCTTTACCAATTCATATTGACTAAGACCATACAAGATGACATTCCTAGCCTTAACATTATTCTAATAAACCTTCTTACCATTTTCATCTGTAGGAGGATTTGTTGTGATAGTGTAATCTACTAACATAGAGCTTGAGACATCGGTTCCTAGGGACATGAGATAGGATTCCATTCTAAATTTCCAGAAGACATAGTTTGGCCCATCAAGGAATGGTATTTTTCTTAAGTAAGCATCCTCATTCTCTTGTTTATACATGATTCCTTATAGATCTACCTTCCAAGGGTTAGACCGTTCCTGAAGGAACCTTTCTATGATACTAATTGTTGGAATAATGAATTTCTAGGGGACGGGTGACTTAGTAATGGGTGTAAATTTTAATTTTAAATCTCTCTTAACTTAACAATCATCAATATGAGAAATTGTAATTAAATGCATAGACAATAGAGTAAATCACTCTCATGAACATATATCATCAACACACACGACTTACTGTTGGCTTGTTGCAGCCTGACCCAGGTTCGGAGTTAATTAGCCAAACAAATCCCTGTACTACTAGCCCTTTCAGCAATAGTTCACGGAGTGCGGACTGAGGTCTCACTCGAAGTAGTATGGGAGGGTGTTGGAACCAAGTTTTCACACCCTTGAGATGTCTCAGAGGTTGAACTGGTCCAACTATTATTCTCTTCGCACAAGCTACTTCGCGCACTTCCCAGGCCCTTGCGCCTTGATATACTTGCCTTCACGCAACCCTACCCAGGGGTTGTGGAGTGTCCACGCTGTTGGAGCAGCACTTTGCACTATTTTTCTAAGTTTCATCAGATATCTTACTTACCTTCCTATGCTTAGGCAGTTATCTTCATTTAAATAGATGTCTCATGCTATATTTATTTATACAACACATTCATAAGAGTTTGCACAACAAATAAACAGTACACTTGCAAATTAAACCCAATCATATATTAAAACGGGGAAAGATACATAGTAATATGGTAAACTTCTCTTTATTAATTATTCCATTGATTTCAGACTTGACTTGCCTTGTGCACTCAGCTGTAGGGGTCCGTGCACTCAGCTGTAGACTACTAGGCATCTGCGCACTCAGCTGCGGAGCCTTTTCCTACTCTACGACCCAAAAATACACTTTACACTTTGACTCAATCATTTTTACTCATCATGCTTCCATTCTCCTCGCTATTGGCTATCTCTACACTTAGAGCCTCACTCTATTTATACAATCCCATGGTCCGCAGACCATGGGTAGGTCTATCAAGCCCACATTACACTACAAAAACAAGGGAAAACAACCCTGTGACTCTATTATAACTTCATGCTCCACGCCCATAATTCTCGAAACTTTTACAAAAGACTTGGTCAAAACTTGGGTTTTAAGCCCCAAAACATGCCTTGGGGGGATTCCATGCCCAAGAGGTCCCCAACACAAACATCGTGACTCACCCTCGAGTCACTTTGTCGACGCGGAGATCTTTGCACGGAGTCCCTCCAACTCTGTCCAAACTGCTGCAAGGTCGGTAGCGCACCGAGCAGTTTCCTGTTGGATCTCCTTGAAGCATTGTTCTGAGACTGCGGTGTCGAAATTGATTCCCTACATTTGTGCCTGTGTTCCTTGCATTTGCGCAAGCTTGCCTTCAATTGCTGCTGTGATGGTGAAGGCCTCGTCGATCCAAGGCTGAATGCGCACCTTTAGGACTGCTTCCTTGTGTCATGCCATGTCCACCTATTCTTTCAGCGCTTTGGCCTATTACACCCGCGTGAGCCTTTGGGTGAGGGCCATTGTTTACATTGTTCCTTTCACGCTATCATACTATTGTTGGAGTTCTCGTGCTTTTGTCTCTAAGTGTTAGATGTTGGGGTCCTCCTGCAGATTTGTGAGGACCTTAAAGGACTCCTCCAACATTCTGGTGCAGTCTCACACTGTACTATTGATCTCATCTAGTCCCGTTGTAATAGCGTTGGCACGTTGTTCTCTGACTTCTGGAGGGGTGGACGGTTGTGCCTTTAACCGCAGCTTGGCGATCTGAAGGTTCAGCTCTAGTTGAACCTTTGTCATTTCCTCCCACGCCTCGTGCACCCCTGCTACTAGCTTGTGGATACATGCCTCTGCTGGTATGTCTATTGGGATGGCCAGTTGAGGAACACTTTGACAAGCTTCGTCCAATACCTATACCAGCTATCGATTCTATGACACCACTTCATCATGCTGCAAGTTCAACTATTCCATGTTGATTTTCTACTCGCTTAGGACTTAAAGAGCGCAGCTCTCCCTAGACCGTAGTTCTGCATTAATCCCATCCTGTAGAACGTATATAATGTCTCCTGCAGGAGTGCAGCCATGTTGATGTCAATACCCTTCAACGCGCTAACCGTAGGCCTGTTGACCTCATTTGTTTTCACCAGTGCCCCTTTCAGTAGCACTATGGTATTTGTCACTCGAGCACGTAACATCTGTTCTATCATCGTTGTCCTGACTGGAAGGCTGGTCGAAAGGGTACCAGCCTGAGGAGTGCGCACCTGCAACTCATGCAGTTATACTCTGAGGGCCCCCAACACAATTTGGTTCTCCTGCATAAAATTTTGGAGGGCCTCGGAGGTGAAAATCACGCACTGTCTCATCAATGTCCTGCAAATCACCCTTGGTTTAATCGACAACTTCGATGCCTTGACCTTCTTGCGTGGCCCTGTTTGCTCGGTTGGGCGTTGGCACTTCAACTGTGTTGACGTGGTTTGTGGGTCTGCGCCTCCCTCCTTTTCTTCTACTTCCTACCCCTACAAAGGCAAATTTTGGCCCTCGCGCACCTTTGTGGCTGCTTCCTGCGTTGTTGCTACTACTACTTCCTTTCTTCTCTTCTCAGCCAACTGCGTCATGCGTAGTTTGGCCTCCTCTTTCTTCCTTTGTGCCACAGACTTCTCCATTGTCACGATGTCTGGAGCTTGCCACTATGGTGGCCATGTCTCTAGTACATTAAATATTACGTCATTCATGGCCACAAAGGGTAGTTGTGTCGATTTCTTGGCCGGGTCCTTGCATGCTCTGATGTATATGCTGTGGAGGTCCACCTTAAATTTTGCAAAACTTTGCAGGTTGTTGTAGACAGTGGGTGACAACCATGGCTTGTGGTTGATCCCCATTCTAAGGTTCATCCCCATGAACACCCAAAATATCTTACTGTCATGGATCCTATTTGCATCCTTCGTGGCCCAGAGTGAAGCGTACTTCACGGCCTCCAGAAGATCCCTGTCAATTGTGGGGAATTGACTGTCTTTCAGAAATTCCCCTGCAACGAGCACTATGGATAGCAGAAGCCATGTATAGTGGAATCTTTTTCCCTATTCCTGAGCTTCGCGATAATTCTCCAAGAATTCTTTGCAGAGGAACTCGGACCAATTAAATTGGACCCCCTCCGTGCACTACTCAGCAAGTGCTACCCCCAGCGCAGGTACTTCGTCCGTGCGGCACTAGTGCATAACCTTACCTGCCATAATTTGGGTTGCCACTCTTATTGCTTTGTCATTGATGCTGCATATGGTGTAGCCCCTCTTCTTCTTTTCCAGTTTATACTTCTTCATGGCCTCTGTAATGGGCAAGTCACTGCTTTTCCCCTCCGAGATATCCACGGGGTCCTCTCCTTTGCATGGCAGCCGGGTGATGCAGTGAATCAAATGCTCCATGATGGGGATGAGCTCCTCTAGCCACAAACACCCACCATGCACCAGGTAGAGTAGCTATCTAATGACGAAATTGGTTATTGGGGTGTGGTGAAAACGCGGCACCCAAAGTAGGTTTAGTAGCCCTGCCTTTTCCATTCCACACAACCACTTTCGTGGCTCTAATTCATTAACCCCCACCGCGGCATTTTGCTTAGGCTTCATAAGATGAGTGGTCTCTAAGTGAGGGAACTTCTCATGGTCAGCAAGGTCCCAATCCTCAAATTTTGAAGTAGGCACCCGTCCCAGGTGTGTGCCCTCAAAAATGATGTTATCTGGGAGGATCAAGGTTTGGAGAGAGCTCTTTCTCTCGTCAAGATCCTTGGGCACTTTGGCCTTCCCCTTCCGCGGGGGGATATAGGCAGGCAGCTTTGTTGGAGGGTGCGCAGGCTCAATTTCCTCCTCCATGCCTTCATCCTCATCTTCTTCGATGATCAGGTCCTCTAAGGCTTCCTCCTCCACGTCGGTTTCTATGTTAATGACTTTCCCCTTTTCTTCCATCATCAGCCTAGTGTGGAGCGAGTTTCGCGAGGACACATGTACAGGAACCATCACCTGTTTGTCCTTCTTTCATCTTGGAGTGCATAGTGATTTTGGGATTTCTGCCACATTCCTGGCACCTTTAGGGGCATCCCCGACAGTTAGGGCCTGTGCGGCCTCTTCGGCAATCATCTATGTGATAAACATAACTTCCTCAAATGATGCCATCATGTCCAACCAGAAATCTATTATTCACGTATTCAGGGGCTCAATGAATGCTCTACACAGGTCAAACATGGCTCTCCTCAAGCTATGCGAGGTATACAACTACTCAATTTTCAAATGACCAAGTGTCATTTGTTGGGTAGCCCTTTGTAATTTATAGCACCTTTTGAATTTTAATTTGACCGTTCCCCCCAAATCCAGTTCATTAATGCTCCCTTGGTGGCATATTTTCCCACATCTTACCCATAAATCATGTCTTGAATGCCTGTTGCCTACTCCATTTGGCCTCAATTCAAGCATCCCATCGTGAATAGTGACTCCAACGGTCACTTTCAGGCCAACCCGCATGACAGCGTCGCCCCCCTTGTGCGGTCGCAGACCCTGTGACTCTTTGCTTCTGCGTGCAGCTCCTGGGTAAAGTAGTTTATAGTCCCGCACCTCCTTTCAACTACTTGAAGTGCTAAGACTGTATTTCCCTCAGCTATTCAGGTGGTTGTGCCACCTGTATAGGGTGTCATTTGGTCATCTGTCACTTTTCCTAGAAAATACCCACATTTTATTGTTTCTGGCGGCATTGCATACTTTATCATCTATAGTGCGCCACCATGGTTGATTCACTTAGTAATGTGTGGTCCAAGCCAAAGCATCAGACTAATCAATTCGCAGCGATAGTCCTCAAACTTGTCAGCGTGATCATGTGCATCTTGTATTATCACCCTGGTCTTCTTATCGAGAAAATCTTCCTTTATCTTGTCCTCCAGCTTCTTGACTTCCGCTTCTACCATAGCGCTTTTCTTCCTTAATCGCATCCTTTCTTTCTCAAGTTCTTGGAGCCTAAAATTTCCTTGTTGGATTTCTTCTTTCAAGGTTATGTGAACCATCGTATCTATCGGTTTTGCCATGCGTGGAATAGGCTTTTCATGCTCTATGGGGCTTACAACATTCACTTCATATTCCAGCCTTGGCAGTGCCTGTGCATTCAGGTTCTTGCACACGGTCCTATAAGCCCATAGAACCGCTGGTACATGTAGGTCCCAATCAGTCTGCTTCGCATTGCGGACTTCGTTCAACGCTTTGCATACTTTGTTAAAGGCTTCAGCGTGGATAACCTTCTCTACACTTGGTCTTTCCATACTTCGTGGTTCCAACTAGAGGGATCGTTCACGCCATTTCCTTGCCTGCACCTGCTTACTGACCATGTCTCCTAACGTGAAGATTGTGTCCATCCACACAGGTTTCGTACTGTATGCCTCTATCCATCTAAATAGGTGGGCACGCGCACTGTTTCATCTGAAAATCTTGTCTATTAATCGCATCTGAGGATTCTCAAATCACATGCGCATCACCCTTCTACATTCGCACCAGTCCTCAAAACTTCTTTGGTGCATATCGCACCACTTTGTGGGCGTAGCATGCAGTACCCATTTCAAAGCTTTGAAACGTTGTTGTTCTGTCACTTCTTGTTCAAATTTTCTTAGGAAGTCATCCACCTCAATTAACCCATCATACGTAGGTAAGTCCCTCACCTTCGACGATACGCAGCACAACGATCTCGTCATCATGTTACAATTCAGCATGGTTACCTCGTGTAACCGGTTTAGCCATCATTCTCTTTCCTCGTCTGAATCTGATGTGCATGAGATTTCACACTCCCATGAGATTTGTCCATCCACAGTCGGATTCACCCAGTCTTTCTCTCGTGTGGTTATCTTGTAGATGCAATCCAAGTCATCGTCACTGTCGTAGTCGCACACCGTCTCCGTGTAGCACGATCCTTCTATAGGGTCCAATGGTACAACTATGCGCAGAGACTTTTTCTCAAAAATCATCTTTCTCTTCTTCAGATTTATCACCCCATTCATGTCAGTGGCACAATATATTCCTAACAGCATGGGGTAGAGGTTGCTGTCATCAACAATCTCTATCACTTCGAAATCTTCTAGCACACTTGCTCCTTCGATATATACCGTGATTCCCTGCAATCTCCCCATAGGTAGGACCTTTTGTTGGTTTGTCATTCACATTTGGATAGGAGACCATTGCAGTGTAGGCCTTCCCATGCACTCCCATGTCTGCTTTGGCAAGATGTTTGCATCTGATCATAGATATAGAATCACTTGGTCCATCTCATATTCTCCAATCTACGCAGTCAATCTCATCTCCCTTCCTGTTCGTGTTGTGTGCTTTCTGAGCTTCCGGACTACACATGGTTCTCCTTGCGCTGTCCCAACGCATATATTTATGAGTTCTTTCAGCCCCTTTACAGCTTTGCTATCATGCAGAAACTTCATGCATGTTTCCAGGAACATAGTGAGCATCGATGGGTCCATTTCCATCTCCATTCTGTCTTTACTTCTTGAAGTGGAGGCATCAGCAAAGCTCTTCTTGGCTTCCATGAAGGTTTCCTTAGCGTGCTCCAAATCAAACTTTGGTTCCTTCATTGGAGCCTTGTGAACCCAAGTACTTTCTTTAGGCTGCTTACCTTTGTCATCCCCTATCGTAATTCCACTTCGGAGAACAATATTCACATTAAGGTCTTCCACGCGCAGCTCAAACCTCATCATTTGTAGGTTCTGAGTCAGGGGAGGTTGGAGTGCTCCTTTATCGCACAACCTTGCTATCAGCGTGGGCCAATCCTCTGTCTCATGATCAAACAATGTACAATACAAGCATGATGGCCGGGTTGGATTTGTACAATCATGGGCATAATGTCCTGGCCCTCCGTAATTGTAACATATTAGTTTTCCTCGACCTCTTCCCAGTCCTCCTCCACATCAGCCTCATCCGTGCCCCTGAAATACGGTTCGTGCCATCCCTGCATTCTGGTCAAGGGGCCGCGCTTCGGTCTGAACTCTGTAGGTAGGAGTCTAATCCATCATCAGCTCATAACTTTTACAGGTGCACTCATCATGGCCTACTGATCTACAGAAATTATAGAACAACTGTTGTGAAGTCTACATATACTTTTGCAATAAATGGCAGTTATCCGTAACATGTTTTCCCCCTATCTGACAAATCGCGCACCATAGTGCAAGTTCCGCACTCGGTCCTGCTTGTGTCTCCAGTCTCAATGGCATTTGTTCTCTCCCGCGAGGTAATTCTCGAACACTGGGCAGTGGTCCTTGTCATGCCCCTTGCCTTTGCATTTTATGCACCATACCTCATTACACACTTCTGGGCAAGCTGTCCTATCCTATTTCAATGTCTGCATCAATGCACAAGTTTTTCAACTGTGCGTGAATCTGCTGAACTCCTAGGTTGGGATCTTGTATCAGAGTTTCATGCAATCTCATCACAACCTCCAAAGCCTTGGCCTAAGTTGTTAGCCTCTGTTGTGACAGCGTGTTCCTTAGTTGCGATGTTAATGGTGCTACAAACCATTCGCGGTGTTGTCCATCTGTCAACGTCATGTTAGCTTCACGAATTATACACTTTAGTCTCTAATCCAGCTCGAGCCTCACCTGGTAGCATTTTGATTTCCTTAAACCCAATGATCGACTACGCCTCTGACTTTGGCCTGCTAAATTCTTTATTCAGTGCAGTGTAGATATATGCAATCCCCGCATTTGGATTATCATTGGAATGCTTAATGTACCAGGTCAACACGCGATCTTTCAAATTGATAACCAATGTTTCCTTATTTATATTGTCATCCATGACTCCCTGTGCTTCCCATACAACTTTTATCACGAACCAAAATTGGTCTAGATCTTCATTCCCTACTCCCTTGAACACTGGTAACTTTATCGTGATTGATTTCCATAATGCTTCGTGGTGGTGGCGGAGGTGGTATGGGTGAAGATGGGGGTGAAGGCAGTGAAACTGGTTGTGGTGTGGGTGGGTGGGGGTGGTATGCACAGAATTATCTACCTTATCCGATTGATCGCACTTCTTGGTGAGACCTACACAAGCTCTTCTTCAACTCTTCGCAGAGGTGGAATCAAGGGGCTAGTTTCTAGTTCTGTACTACCTTTGTTTCTATAGATTCTCCCACTTCGCATAGTCCCAAACATCAATTTATTCGCATAACCCACTTTTCACACAATAGCATTTTAATCGAAGTGTTCAAAGGTTTAACGTACTTACCTCGCGGCCCTTTGAGGAAGCATCGTTCTGCCTCACTATAGCTTACTGAAGTATCTACCGCGAACTCGGTCATGAATCCTCCTATGATACGATCAAGCCAGTGATCAACAGCGCACGCGATTTTATCCTCTGATGCTTCCAATCTGCGCACCAATTTTGGATTCCACACAATAGGTCTTTTGAGTTTACACCTTCCTTGGCTATCTGCTAGCTTCACAATCCACTCGTATAGCTCAGTAGGGAAAGATGTGAAGAAAATTTCATGTATCTCTATATATTGGTAGTAGTTTAACCACTCTTCCTTTGATAGTCACGGATTCCTGTTTTCTTATGTCGTGAACTCATGAATCTTTCTGTCCAACCAATATTCAATTCCTTTCTTTGTCGAATTCCAGTGATACGACACTAGACATCTCTATGAAAATCCCGATCTCGGCAACGGAACCATTTGTTGGCTCATTGGGGCTTGACCCAAGTTCGGAGTTAATTAGCCAAACAAATCCCTATAGTACTGGCCCTTTCGACAATATTCCACAGAGCGCAGACTAAGGTCTCACCTGAAGTAGTATGGGAGGGTGTTGGAACTAGGTTTCCACACCCTTGAGATGTCTGAGAGGTTGAACTGGTCCAATTATTATTCTCTTCGTGCAGGCTACTTTGTGCACTTCCCAGGCCCTCGCATCCTGATATACTTGCCTTCGTACAACCCAAACCAGGGGTTGTGGAGTGTCTGCGCTACTGGAGCAGTGATCTACACTATTTTCCTAAGTCGCATCAGAGATCATACTTATCTTCCTATTCTTAGGCAATTATCTTCGTGTAAATAGATGTCTTACGCTATATTTATTTATACAACACATTCATAAGAGTTCGCACAGAAAATAAACAATACACTTGTAAATTAAACCCAATCATATATTAAAACAAGGAAAGATACATAGTAATATGGTAAACTTCTCTTTATTAATTCTTCCACTGATTACAGACTCAACCTGCCATGCCCACTCAGCTGCAAAGCCTTTTCCTACTCTATGACCCAAAGACACTCTTTACACTTTGACTCAATCATTTTTACTCATCATGCTTCCATTCTCCTAGCTATTGGCTATCTCTACACTTAGAGCCTTGCTCTATTTATACAATCCCATGT
Source organism: Pinus taeda (assembly GCA_000404065.3). Lineage (NCBI taxonomy): Eukaryota > Viridiplantae > Streptophyta > Pinopsida > Pinales > Pinaceae > Pinus > Pinus taeda. The sequence goes on from APFE030657314.1 coordinate 16,243, forward strand.
TCCGCGGACCATGGGTAGGTCTATCAAGTCGACATTGCATTACAAAAACGAGGGCAGACAACCCTATGACTCTAATATAACTTCACGCTCTATTCCCATAATTCACAGAACTTTTACAAAATACTTGATCAAAACTTGGGCTTTAAGCCCCAAAACATGCCTTGGGGGGATTCCATGCCCAACACTTACACACATGGACACAAAGATTTAATGTGGAAACCTAAATGGGAAAGACCATCAAGCTGTTTTTTATTGTTGTTTGTGAGAACCCACTCATAGGAGGCCCCACCCCCCTTAAAAATAGCAAGCCACAACTTTCCAAGAGGCACTACCCTCTTAAATATGCAGGCCCCAACCTGCTTCATCCAACAATCCTACTTTTCATATAATTTTCAAACTAAGAAACAAAGGCTTAATACAATTATACAAGTATATAAAGACCTGATCTAATGTTACAAACAACTCCTTCCTCTATGCTATCTGCTAAGTAGCTTCCAACTCGTTCATTTCTATTAAGCATACACCCACAATGCTTTAAGCTCAACCCTTGGTTCTCAAATAGCTTCCAACTTGTTTTGGCCTTTTAAATGTATGCCCGTGGTTATTTTTAATATAGCCCCATGGGCTTAATCTACATCCATCAACCCTTCAGTTCCCTCTATTACATGGTTCTAATAGGACCAAGTCTTAGGTTGGCTTTAGACTCTGGCCTTCATGTCCCGACTCCTTTTTCTTTACATTTGGCCCGAAGACCCTCGATCGCAATAACATGAAAGACCTATGCAAAACCATGACCTAGGCATGCCTTCTGTCTTTTGATGGACCTGTCAACTATCAACCAACAACTTCGTCTCCCAACTATGTTATCCTGGACAATACTCCAAGCGCGCATTTATTTTTCATTTGGGTGAACCTTGTTGGATCAATTCTCCATCTCTCAGCTCCTTTATCCCAGCTAAAATCCTTTTTATGCCTTTATTTTTCTTCTATATTTTCTCTTTATGGGATTTCCTTCCAGGAAATCCCTTCGTACCTCTACGGTTATCCCAGCTTCACGAATTCTTAGCTTCCCAGCTCCTCAACTTCCAGACTCTTAATTACCCAAGCCGTTATAATTGCGTTGCACATTTTTCCTTCTGAGGCAGGACCTTCCGGTCTAAGAATGCCCTAGCTTCTTGGATTCTCAACTCCTTAGGTTCCCAGCTTAAACTGTTGCATGCAACATTTTTTCTTTTGGGGATGGACCTTCTGATCCTAACTAGCATCATCCTAACTTTAATACCCACACACACTTTATGTTTCTTCCAAGGAACTCTCGCTAGAATGAAATGCACAATGGGATCCACTACCAGCTAATGAAAAACGTTCTCTATTGTTGCTCTATGTGCCACATTTTCCTAACCCGTGTTTATCACTTCCATTTAAGAACTCCATTGTGTTTGGGAAAAAAACCAAACTAACATGCTCCAAACTAGTCCTCCAACCAATTTTAGCTCTGCAAATTTGACTTTGGAACACTAACCTTTGTCTAGCTTTTAGTCATGATCCAAGAGGTCATTTGTATACTTCAAAATACTATTATAAAGCTCATTCTGAGCACTATCCAACTATGCCACTTACGTATGCATCTGAGTTGATCTCCTAAGGAAAAAGTTCCTTCAAATCCTGTGACTCCCATACATTTTCCATCGTTACCCATTTTACATCAATGCCAACATTCTACTCAACATAAATGTGGGAAGTACTTTGGGGTTTCCCATGCTTTAATTCCAAGTAAAATACAAAATAAAAAATAAAAATAAAATGAATAAATAAATAGAAATAAGAAATGGACAAAATAAAAATAAAATCTATCAAATATTAATTTGAAAGGGGTAAACTGAAATGAAATTATAGGAATTGTGATAAAAATAGAGAAAGAAGCTATGAAATAGTTAAATATTTTTCAAAAATATTTTCAAAAGAAGAGACAATGAACTTTAAGAAGATATAGAAAAAAAAAAAAGGCAATGAGGTAGGGATGAGGCGAAAGGAATTGGGTTTAAAGATGAAAATTATGGATGATGGATGTTTAGGAATAGCTAAGTTTATAATTCTTTTCTTGATTGAAATTATTAAGTTGTTTTCAATTTCACAAAGATAAGTAATGAAGTGCATATGCTTTTTTTGTATGATTAAAGTCCATGGGGTTCTTGTTATTATAGGTTTAATGCTTTCTAATAATGGATTATAAATCTAGTTATGAAAGATGTCAATGATATGTTCCTTGAGATAGGTTTGGTTCTACTTGTAAGGTTGCCTAATGTAAAATTTTTCAAAAGAACACAGATTTGGTAAATGCATTAAGATATACCTTCAAGAATCTCTCCAAAACAAAAAGACTTGTACTAATAGATATCTTCATGCCCAATCCCACTACTACATGGTGCTAAGATCTATTATTCCTAAAAATCATGTAACAGAAAGCATTCAAATAACCACTCCCCACCATCTAGGAAAATAAATATCTCACCTTAATGATTCCATCCAAGACAAAGGTTATTCCATTTCACATATTAACAAAACCTTTCACTTTTCTTTCTATCTGAAAACGAAAACCCCAACTCCACCTTCCCTTGCCAAACCCTTAAAGTTTGCACCCTTACATTCAAGAAATTGTTGATCATCTAAAAACTTAGCTAGTAATAAGAACATCAAAACTTTTTTTAAACCTCAAAAATTTTAAAATTATTATTTAGAAGCATTAAATGTAAAAGTGACCCTCTAGTTTCTAAATGTGTTTACAAAAACTCATTTTCTTATGGAAAATCCTACTTCAATCAAACTAGTAGGTTCATCCAAACTCCTTTCAAATAAAATATCACCAACACCTTTCATAATTATCTTACTAAATTTGTGATTGTAGAGCGTTCATATAATGTAAAACACCTCATTTTCTTTAGTCAAGCCAAAATTTTGGTGTCTACATCCCATTACGCATCATGCATTATTAAAGAAGCCATCAAAATTGAAAAACATCATAACAATTTGAATAAAAAAATGATTATAATTTTTTTTGGAAGCCCACCCTTCATTATTTTCATCTTTAAACATATTTATTTTTTCCTCCTCCCCACCTTATTTCCTATTTTTAAATATTACTTATTAATAGTATCCATCCTTTAATTTTTGTAAATTAAAACACTTCATTTCTTTAGAATGTATTCAAAACCATAGTACAATGTTGTTTCCTCATTACATATGGTGGGATTTTCATTGTCACCAAGGAACCTAGGAGAATCATCCAAATTTCTTCCTTCAAGAAATCCAAATAGCATCATAGAACCCAAAACCAGACATTCTGCTAAAGGACTAGACAATACAACACAAAAGGCAAGACAAATTATACTAGCAAGCTTGCAAGCCATTAAGAGTCAGAAGAAGAGATAGTTGTTGAATCCCTTGCACTTAAGTCGGTAGGAGCAGGAGTATCAAATTCACATAGAAGATGCCCTTCTACATGGGTCAACCTTGAGTTGATAATATCCATGAAAAAATGCCAATTCATTAGCATTCTTTCAATATACTAAAAAGAAGCAAGAACATTATATCTCTTCACTTGTTTATCCTTCAGTACCATGCCAAGCATAGTCTACATCTTCTAGTGTAATGCAACTGAATTTACTTACTACTTTCTTATACCCCTGGTATGACTAGGGTTAGTAACCCAACATGAAAGCTCCTCTATAATTTTTGAATCAGAGTAAGATTACCTCTCCACACCTACCATGATTTCCAAATTCCTAATTTCTTGTCGAGTCCCTCCCAAATCTGCATTGAAATAAGCCTCAACTGAGTCATTGACAAATGTATTAGGCTTACAATGGTCATGAGAGTTGTTTCCACCACCACCCCTCCTACAACTCATGCATTGTCTAGAAGGAATGGCTTTCAGGAGGGGTCAAACTTCAATCTTCCAGTAGAAGACCCACAACTAGCTATCAGATTACTGAGCCAACATGTAGCATGAACACTTACCAAAAACTGACTAATATTAACACAAATAGCAACTTTATGCCATTGAATCCAATTCATAATAGGCAAGGAACCACACCTATCATGTATGCAAAGATAGTATTCACGCCCTCCCTTAAAACCCCCTCATTCTTTGAGTGAAGATACACATCCACAAACATACCCAAAGAGACATACCATAATTTCACCCCCCTTGTTTTATACAAGTAAATGAAGCACCAAGAACCAACATGAACAAACCAACTAGAACTTTCCAGGCATTTGACCAGACACAACCCTTAAAATCTCAAGCTAGATGTAACTGAAGCGAGGTCCAATCTCCACCAAAGCTTCCCAAAATCCCCACAAATTAGAAATCACTAATAGGTCGATAAGGCTAAGGATAAACTAACCATTATGACCAAGCAATACTTTATGGACCCACCGAACATACACTAACATCAAATTCTCAAAGCAGATGTAACTAGTACCGATATTACGTTTTATTGAAACTACCCTAGGTTCTAACAAACTAAAAATCATTAATAGATTGACTAGACCAGGACTAGCAATATTAGGAGAAGCGATAGACAAATTAAGAGAAGCCAGACATAACCAAACCTGTACATCTAAACTAGAACTAGCAAGGGGGAGGGTGTCTTCCTTCCATCAACAATTTCTAGTGACCTAATCCAATACCACCCTCCACGACTAGGATTTGTTTCCCTCCACCGGTTATAAAATCCCGAGTAAAACACAACGTTACCAGCCTAGGAACCAAGCTCAAACATCGATCGCATGGAGATCGGTGTCACGAACTCACACCATGCTCCTCCTTCCTCCCTCGTCTCCAAAATTATGTCTCTACCCACTACAGTGTGCAAGTATGTACAAGACAATTATTATATTGCATATCACTGCATGCTAGAGGCAAGCCATACCCCCTTCTCTTTAATTTTCATCATGTTAATAGGGTGATAGGCTTGCCCCAAAAGACCCCTTCGCAGACTACACCCACCCATCAAGAATTAATAATATCCACCACTTATCTTAACCATCCTCTTTTAATTATAATAACTTGAAGACGACCCCTTCGCAAACTACACCCACCCCATCGAGAATTAATAATATCCACCCCTTATTTAACCATCTTCTTTTAATTATAATACCTTAAACTTCTTCCTATAACATAATATATAATTCATCTTTTGTAATTATAATATAAATAATTAAACTTTTTAAATAGGGCACTAAAGTTGAATAAAAACAAACAAACAAAAATCAAAATTTACTTTAATTACAAGATATTTATTAACGATTTAACATTTATTTAAAAAAACTTAATCATCTAACTAAATTGAATAAATATTATTTTTTAATATTATTTACATTAATTAAATCTTATTCTTAAATAAATATGCCAAATATTTTAAACTTTATAAAAGGTGTCCAATGGAAAGGTTACTTGAAATTTGAATATGAATACACTTATGGGCATCACGGTATCTTGATGTGGATTTGGCTATGTAAAAATCATAGTATTGTACAAATTTATTGAAAATTGTGTCTTCCAGCACTTCATCACCACCAATAGTGGGTTACCACACTTGCCCATCAACTCGAAAAGTCACACCTTAAAAATAAAGACATGACAAATAAGGAGACATGTGGAGTCATGTCTAGGGAAAGTGACAAACCTCAAAAAAATTAGACCCTATAAGTAAAGTCAAGGTGTCATGTCTTAGAAAAGTAACTTTAAAACCCACTTTCCAAACATGAATGCACATGCTAGCTTTAAATGGCATTGACACATTTGTACAAGTATTAGGAAACATGACAATCTCTCAATGTCCCCTACATTGGTAATGTTGTGGCCAATAGATGAAGATGCCAAGATACGCATCTCATCTATTACCTTTACATTACTTGAGTGCACATTCTATCTAATAGAAATGTTAAAAAATAATAAGAATGCCTTGCATGGCAAGAATTTAACAAGTGCTACAAGTTCCATATTTAAAAGTGTGATAGTGGAAAATGGAGCAGGTTTAGATATGTTTTAAGAAAATTTGTTCCGAAGTCAAGGTTTGCATCATACAGTGCAGTTTGAGTATTTATTTTACGAAACTCTGCTTTAAAAATGGAATTATTTTTTTAATATTATTTCATAAACTAAATTATATTAAAAATGGAATTTTATTAATATTAATAAAATTACATTGTGTATTGGTTTATTGTACATTTGGATATACATTATATATTAAATTAATATTTTATAATTATTTTTATTAATATGCAATACATCAAAGCCATAAATGAGTTTTAATACATCAAAGTCATAAATGAGGTTTAATAGGAAACATTTTTAATGAATTCCCGTTATTATTAATAAGTAAAATTAAGGGGCATCATTTTCGAAATAGTTAGAGGGCCATAGCCAAGCTACACACCAAATTGGTATATGAGATCCACTAGCCTCCATGCAATGGGGCATGACCAAGCTACACACTAAATTGGTATGAGACCCATCGACCTCCATGCAATAGTTTAACTACTAAAGTCTACGAAGGTGCACATACTCTACCCCACTTTGAATTTGAACCTATAACCTTCTATGAAGAAACACATTTTCTTAACCATTAAACCTACTTAAACTATATGTGAACCAAGCTTATGAGAACACCTTAACAATGTGCACAATAATACCTCACCAACCTACATATTTACACATTGATAGGTTATAAGCATATAAATAATACCAATAATCACTAACGTTGTTATACTTAAATATCAACAACAACATGTAACTTACTAGGAAGTGAGCATTGATAATTACAAAACCGATTCTCCTTAAACAACTAAAAAGATATTATGTTCCTATATATACTATATATTATAGTACAATAAAACACATAACAATATAATATATCTCCCTGTCATCTCTCTTTCTTAGAGCATTGAATAAAACAATAGAATATGTTTTCCTTTCATCTCTCTTTTCTATATCATTGAATAGAACACTTGAAATAACAAACACTTTTTATGTTTTATTTTTATTTGTTTTGGTAAATAAATTTTTTGTTATTAAATTGATATTAGATTACATAATACCAAAATTCATTTTTTGTGGTATGCTAAATTAGAAACTAAACCAATGACAAAATTTAATATCCTTTATCCAAAATGTGCATATATTAACTAGATACATACAAAATGATCTACTATCCAAGATTTTATTATGAAATACATTATGCCACGGTACTAGTAAATTCCTAGTGAAGTAGAAAAACCATGAGTTAATTGAAACAATGAAGAGGGCGTGGAAATATCAATAGTTTCTGGAATGGTTGGATTGACTGGAGGTGCAAGACTTGGTTGTTGTGGAGCTACTTCTCAATGCTAGTTAGTTCTTCATATTCTTCCACCCCTAGTGCGGTTTCTCAATCTTTGTTTATCAAATCGATAAGTCCCGATCTCTAGTCTTCCACAAGTGACTGTTCTAGTTTTCCAAAAGATGAAGATGAATGTCATTGCATCCCAAGTTGGTTGGAAGGTTCACTATCTTATTACCTATTCGCTTGACATGATAGGGGATAATGATTGGATCATGTGGATCAAATTGTTAATATGTATGAGATATCTTTCCAATATCTAATTGTGGCAATTTGTTTTCTGGAGAAGCTCCATTGATAAATAATTTTACTCTCAAGATGACCAACTAAGAATCAACCTCCATAATCATGCTGGAGAAGCCTTGTGATGATGTAATAATAAGACCAGTCTCTTTTTTACTCTCGAGATGACCAATTGAGGATCACCCTCCATAACCATCCTAGAGAAGCCTTGTGATGATGTGATAATAAGGCCAGTCTATAGAGTTGCAAATTTGTCTATGTTGTTACTTGAATGGCACAAACTCTCTGTGAATAGAAAAACAAGTTTCCCATATTGGTCATGAAATATTAAGTTTGAGGAATCCAAGGGGATGAGGGCTCAAGGAGGCTAGAGGACTAGAAGATGGGATTCTTGAAGGCAAAGGATCAAAGAAGGGAGATAGAAAAAATTGTAGACTACAAAAATTGTGGCATCCAAACCTTTAGCTTCCTAGTCTAATGATGACTAAGGGTGGAGTAGTACTATTTCACAGAAACTCTACAATGCTTTTCCCTCGATTACCTCTCCTTCTAATGATCAATTATTAAATATGAAATTGTTCTCATATTTCCATTTGTTCCATAGCAAAAACATTGGAATGAGGACCCAATCTTAATCTACAATAGGATTCTTTGTCATAAAGGGTGTCCAACCTTCAATCATTTCCATGATGCCATACATATTCTTGTTTGACTATCCAAATAAGCTGAAGATTTGAGATCATATAATTTTAGAAAGAGCATATGTATCGAGCAACTCTATGGATGGTTTTATCCCATGAAACAGTTCTTTTATGTACTAGGAACCAAAGAAAATGGGAAACTTTGGGCCATAATTTTTAAGCCCAAACATATTTCCAAATCTACTAATGAGGAAGATTAGTGTGACCTACAACTAGTTGATATATCTCTTTGATTGTCTGCATAACCTTCTTGTTATATCCCCATCAAAGTTTGTCATAAACCTTAGAGAGTGGGATATTTCATTTGTGAAGTTCTTCCATTTATAGGTCCAGATTGGCTTGATCAAGAGTTTGAGGTCAACTTTCCTTATTTTTTCATTCTCTCCATGAGGTGTGATCCTATGTCTAGTGCCAAAAATATTCTATTCTCAAGAGACCTATACATTTCATAAGCTCTTATATAGAAGGAACTTTCCCTTGTCATAAAGCTTTGGATATTGTTGCCACGAGTCCACCCAAAACAAGGCATCCTTACCCTCTAGGACTTCCCATAAACAATGTTGTTGTATGATGAATTTATTAGTGCTAGCCAAATTCCATATTGCATATCCTTGAAAATGGTTTCAAGCTCTCAATTACTATTTCCATGATTGAGAGGGGTGTATTTCCTACTCCAAAGTTGCATTCATAACTCCTCACCACGCTGGATCCACCTCCACCTTTAGGGAAAATTTTAAGGATGGACATTTATCTTAAAGTTTAGAAACCTTGGCAAATTTCACTAGTCTGTAATATGCACACTATAAAATGTTTGTTGATATATTTGTAAAAATATTCAATTTTCTAATGATTTTATATATAGTCTCTATATAATTTTAGCAGCTTTTTAAGTTAAAATAATTGTATATTGTAAAAATTGGGCGAATCAATTTTAAGAAGAAAAGGAAATTGGAAAATCCCTTTTAAAGAAAAACCATGGAAAATTAGCCCACCGACGAATATTAGCACCTATTTTTTTTATGTCCACCATAAATTCCCCCCCAAAATGTTATTTATAATTTCTAGATCACGAAGACTAAGACCTCCTATCATTTTAGGAATACATAATTTATCCTAGGCTACAAGGGCTTATTTTCTTTCACCCATAGCCCCTCCCTAGAGAAAGGGTCTGTAGATAATATTGATGGATCTGAGGATTCCTTTAGGTACTACGAACACAGAGAGAAGATACACAAAAAGAGCTTGCAAGGCTAATTTTAACTAGACTAATCTGCCAACAAAGTTTAGAGATATAAAGGTCTAACAATCCAGTCTTTTGGAAATTTTTTGGACTAATTCCTCCTAGTGAATAGTTGTATAGCAAAGTTGTCACAAGATACTTAGGAGGGAGAGATCTGCATTGAAAACCCAACATTTGGCTAGGTGCCCCTACACTTCTAGCTTAGTATTAAAGAAATTAATTTGAGATTTACCTGTGTTAATGGATGTACCCAAGGCCTCCACAAAGTCATCCAAGATCTATTTTAGAGTTATAGCTTCTCTTATTGTAGGAACTCCTTTTAGCATTGTATCATCAACAAATTGTTGATGGGATATCGTAAGATCATCAACATAGAGTCTTAATGCTTTTATATTTCATTGTGCTACTTTTTCCTTTATGGTATCTCCCAACCCTTCTACAACAAGAATCGATAAGAATGGTGAGAGAGGGTTGCCTTATTGAATTCCATGAGAAAACTTGAATGTTGAGGAAGGAGATCCATTGAGCATCGCTAAGAAGAAATCAGTTGCAACTAAAGCTCCTACCCAATTAATCCAACTAATTGAAAATCCAAAGTTTGTCAGAACATTGAAGAGATAATGCCAACTAAGGTTGTTAAAGGCCTTAGATAGGTCAATCTTAATTAACATTATTACCTTTTTGAAAAAATTCAATGAATGGAGGAGCTCATGGGCTACTACTATTCTGTCAACTGTTGTAATACCCCCACTTGTTTTGACAATGTAAATATATGTAATTTTTATATTAGGTTGTTGATTCAGATGCCCTTGACTCTTAAGATGGATGAGTTGGATGTTTAATTAAGTGACCTGCATGCCCATGCAATTATTTTTAGACATGTTTTGGGGTCATCGTGTCTGATATTATAAATTTTTACATATTACAATATTAATAAAATAAGGTTGGTTGTGGAGCTCACTCCATGGAAAGAGTATGAGGGATACATGATCCAGGTGGATGTTAGTGGCCACCCACCTATCCCACTTGGACCCCAACAATTGTCTCTTTCAGATTTTCAGTTTCCTTAATTGTAGCACAATTTACTATTTTTAGCAGTTTTTCAGGTCCTAACTTCTGAAGCCGTTTTGAGGCCCTAAACGACATTTTTTTGGAAATCTACCGCCAGTGATTTATTGTCCAAAATTGTCTTTTTTGTCCTAGTCCTCAGGGAGATCTTTCCAACGGGCTATCATGCACGTCAAACAGAGATAATATGACCAAGTCATGACCTCGGGAAGTTGGCTATCCAACTCACCCCAACGGGGCCCAAAAACTCTTGGTGTTACATCTCCTCGGGTTAGGGTTTTGGTTGTTTAGGGTTTTCTCTTATTGTTCAATAATAAAAAGGCCCTTGAGCCTCATTGTAAGGCAGTTCAGAGGCATGTAGCCACCACATCTCTTCTCAGAGATAAGCTACCATCACCCTAGTTGGTTTATTTCCATTTCTGTTGTAAGCATGTTTCAGTATTTTACATTAATGAAATGAAGTATTATTTCCACTGCATATTTGTGTTTATGGTTATCTCTGTAATTTTTTGCGTTCCTGTTTAAATCCGGATCAATACAACACCAAGGACAAGGCAAAAATTAGGTATTTTGGGTGAAAAGTGCACCAAGACCCACGCAGGTTCTAGAGGGTACCACATAGCAAGTTAGGGTCATGCCTACATAAAGAAGTATAGTTGTGTTTGAGAGGGGATTTCAATTAGTTAATCCTTCAGTTCATTACTAATTAGTCATTGAGTCTTACAATGGACTCTGAAACTGACTGAGGTGCAATTATTCAGTTATTTGTATTGCTGGTATGCATCATGTTTATGAGGTGATCCCCTTTTGTTATCTCTGGGAGCTTGATGGATTCGAGGGTTGGCTAGTCCTATTTATGGCTTAGTGGCCATGGAGTTCTGGTTGGGGAACTCGGTTCAAAGATGACCAGTTAGTCTTTGTGGGGATCTGGTACTGGATGTGGGTTTAATTCAGTTTGGTTGTTGGTGCTCAGATGGCCAGACAACAACATAGCTATTAGAGTTGTAGGCTAAGACCATCCATGCCAATTGTAAGTCACCCTGGAAGGTGGGCATCACTGAGAGACTCAGGTTGCTCCACTTGGGTGTTAGTTAGGGGGATGTGAGCCTGTGGTTGGAGAATAAGGCTACTAGGGTTGGTGCCTTGGCCAAATTTTTGTATTGGTTTTGTGATTGTTTCCTATGGAGTTGTTATCCTATCTTGGGGTTAACTGGTGGTTGAGTTTATGAACCACAAGGTCTATGACTGGGTCGAACATGGAGAGTCGATAGCTAGCCAGATTTCAATTACCATATAAGTTCCTAAATTCTTATGTATGACTATATATTTATGTGTCATGATTAATTGCTCTTTTTCTTATATTAAAACCCTAGTTTTCAAGGTTTCGTCTATTTGCATTACTATGTATTTATCTCCGCTACAAATTTATGCCTTATAGCATATTGGTGAAAAGAAATGCATTCACAGCATGTGGTATTACATTCAATTTAAATGTAACTGCCAAGAAAAGGGCAAGATTATGATAATTTTGAATCATGTTCTTCCATAATTAATTTTTATTTTGCGATTAAGCTGTGTTGGTTGAGTGGTGTTGTCTGGCTGGGAGCCGGGTAACATTACAAACTAAATTACATTTTATGTGATGCATAATGTGTGTACAACATGTAGAACTGCATTTCATTCTATATTTATTTGCCAAGCATAGGGTATTAATGAAGATATAATTAAGTGTTTACATGCTTCTGCAGATTAAATTAATTATAAATATGTAATTCTTAGGATATTAATGAAGATCTAATTGAGTGTTTACACACTTCTGCAGATTAAATTAATTATAGATATGTAATTATGGATGAGTGGTGTTGCTTGACTAAGGGCCAAAGACACTACAAATTGATATTAGAGCCAGGCATTCAACACCGAGTTTGAATTATGCCAAATTTGACGCAGAAATGAAAAATTACGAGCTTCACATTAAATGCTTGACAAACGTTGTGATGATAGGGATGTCGAAAATTCACCTTAAAATCAGAATATTGGTGTTAGGAAATGTCGTGGAAGGATTTAATTGTGTCAATTACAAAATCAATTGGACGGAATTGATTAATTTTAGACATGGAGGACTTAATCTTCGGGGCATCACTTCCATAAAACAAAAGGGGGGACTTTTATTTATTTATTTATATGGAAATGACTTGATACATTGCCAAGGGTAGCGTATATATATTATCATTGGTTCGGGACAAAGGTATTGACAATGGCTATTGAATCTGGGTTGAGTTGTTTCGGATTGGGGGGTTTGAGAATTTTATATAACATTTATTTTTATTATAAACATATTACTCCCCATGTTGGATGCGTAGTACAAAGTCGACGTCGATGCGTTAGAGTTTTATTTTTTTACATGTAAAAGGGTTTTTTTTGCCGTAGAAAAAGTCATAATTTTATTCATATGAAAAAATTACATTTTGTAGATGCTTAAGTATATGCAGATGATTGCCCTTGTATTTACAGGTGAACAGAGATTACAATATATAAAAAAATAAAATAAAAAATAAATGCCTGCTAGCCTATACTTTCCTACCCTTCTTCTTCTCCACCCTTCGCCAACCATCAGAGTTGGAAGTGGGTGCAGTTATAGCAAGCTGATTTTCCGTTGTATTTATTAGTTGTTCCTTGTTAGATTCTGATCCTTCAGATCCATGAGTTCATTTGGGGCCACTTACCTCCAACTAAATTTCTTGTTGTTGTTTCATATTCTCAGGCCCCAATTGTGTATCTGGGGCATTTTCTTCCAGTGTATATTTCTATTCCATTTGTATGTCCAGTTCGGTTTGGTTCCCTGTAGGTTCTATTTGCATGTCCTCTTTTTCCCTCCAGTCGGTGTGTTGCCATCATTTCGGCTTTTTTTGTTGTTTCTTATTCACTTTAGGGTCCTTCCTGGCTAGTGGGCAGGTGTTTTGAAGATGCCTTGTTTGCATGCATTTAAGGCACCTGTATGTTGTATTTTTATAATCAAGCGGTTGTATCCTCTGTGTATTATTATAGTTCAATGTAATGTGATCAGGTAGCCCCTAACTTAGATCCACTTCTACACATATTCTAGCATAGGTGAAAATTCCTTGGTTAACTCTTTCTCTATCTATTTTTAGGAATTTCCCCAAAGAACTTCCAATGGCTGTTAAAACTTTGTGGTACCAGAAGTGGAGGGGGAGGTTATGTAGCCTCACCCAAACAGGCATTGTTGATACTTTCATAGTATTTGCATCAAATTCAGGAAACCAGGGGCTGGTGAAGAGGCCAGCCTTGCCCTAGAACCAAGGCCCCTGATTGATAATATTGTCACGTTCTTGTTCTGTGGTAAAACTAACTATGAAAAAACCTTTTGAGCATAGGGGAATTTTGCAGTCAGGTGACCAAGTTGAGAGGATCCAATGATGCAGTGCATCAGATTTTGGCCAGAACCCATTAAATCTACAGATAACATCATGTGTGGCTAGATCAATGTGTAGATAAGTTACCTCCAGCAAAGTTACTTGGATCGTTGGAGATTCCAAAAAGGGGTTATATTATATATATATATATATATATATATATATATATATATATATATATATATATATATTGTTTCCCTGGTCAAAGCTTGACGCTAGGGTTGTGTGACAAAGCAGTTGAGATATTATTAATTTATTAACTGTATCTTTAAAATGATATTTCTAGCTAAAAATTCCAAAAAAACATGAAAAACAATTTGAAAATGAAAAGTATGTATATGTTGGAATGATAGTTTTTTTTTTAGTGTAAATTTTCAACACTTTTTGAAATTGACAATGAAAACAATTTTTTTTTGTGCAAAAAACACTCCGAAAATGAAAAGCGTTGATGTTTGAATACTGTATTTTTTTTATTCAAGGTAAATTTTCAACATTTTTAATACTGTAAAATTTTATGACCTAGGAAAACCTTTAAATTTTTATAATCGTTCAACCATGGAATTAAAACCAAATATCATAAGTACAAAAAACCTAAAGTATTTAACATATTTCAACAAGACATTATGGAAAAGTTGTATGACTAAAATATTTAAAATGAACACATGAATGAAAAAGTCATTATATCACAAGTAATTTTTTTTTAAATGCTAAAAATATGGTTACTTTAAAATTTTAGTCTAAGATAACTTGACACATTCCAAAAAAAGTTTAAAAATTAACCATAAAATTGGCACACAGCATAGGTGAATTCGACCTATTGCAACGAAAACTTGAAAATCAAGCATGAAATTGACACATTGCGGGAACAAACTTGATTTATTATAACAAAAACTTTAAAATCAACTATCAAATTGACATATAATAGGACCAGGTTGCTAGTTGAGCATCGAGATGGATGTGCAGAAAAGAATATATATATATATATATATATATATATATATATATATATATGAGTAAAAATGAAAAATACAAAAAATAAAAAAAAAAAAACAAAATTTTAAAAAATAATAAAAAAATATATATTAAAAACATAACAAATAAGAAAAATGATAAAAAATAAATAAATAAAAAGTGTAAAAAAGACAAAATAAACTTTTAAAATAATAATAATAATAATAATTTGAAAAAAACAAGAAAATATTTAAAAAAAAGAAACAAATTTAAGAAAAAATTAAAAATTAACAAAATAAAACATAGAAATATAACTAAAACTAAAAAAATGTTAAAAAGACATTAAAAAAAATAAAATTTGTTGAAAAAATGTAGCAAAAAAGGCTCAATTTGACTTTAGCCTTGGTCAAATTGAGTAAATCAAATTTTCACATCAACAAGAAAACTTGGAGGTAGCTAACTAGTGTGAAGTGGCTCTTGTCACTCAGTTAGATCAATAAGTTCATGTCAGTGGGCTCGGAGTTCAGTCATGCATGTGTTGATTGCTAAATTTTAGCAATCTAGTTCAGTTGTTTTTAGTTATACTCAGTTAACTAACCTCTAACAATTAATAGAGTTAGTTGAAGGTCAATTGAATAGTTAGACAATAGTCTAACTCAGAGATCTGTCAGTTAACTGACCAACCAACTCAAAATAGCTCATGCATGCATGGAATTTGAATTCCTCAGTTGGAGTGGAGGAATTAAGGCTAATGTAAAATTATTTGTATTCTAGTGGATTATACAAAATTTTGCATGCAGGAAGTTGATTAATCCTTGTGAATTGCGAAAGAAAATAGGAGGAAATTCCTATCTTTTAGGGGCCAATTTCCTCGCGATTTGCACAAGGAAATAAGAGCCTTGGTGAGCAAAGAATTGGCTATGTGTTGGCCAGGGTATGCCATTGAGCAGAGAGAATATTTATTCTTTTGTAGGTTGAGCTTAGAGTTGGAGCTATCAATTGTAATAGTTTCTCTATTCATCTGATTAATGTAAAAAGGCTTGAGGGGTTTTTTCCCAGTTTGATTCCCCTAGATGCGTATCGAATTGCGAGATGATGGGAGATACCGTGCTATTGGAATTAGTGGAGCAAGTCCCAAGCGACCAAGGAGATATTGAAATCCTTGGAGACAACCCAGAAGGAGAGATGCACAACATCTCATTCGACAAGTCACAACATAGGGTTGTGCAATCTCGCAGAGTATGTACTCCAGATGATCACACATCTCCTGCACAGTTTGAGGAATGAGTGATTGTGTTCAACATGCGAAAACATCCAGCAGCATTGGCCGATGCTACCGAAGCATATGCCGAAGCCACTAGCTCGAGTGTTCACTTCTTGATAGCAGAGAACGAGAGAATGGCTAAGGCGTTATAGACAACCAAGCAAGGAGGAGAACTGGTTACAACACCCACCTGAGCAGAGTTGAAGAAGGAGATATTGAATGAAGTATTGTCCCATGACACAGTCATGTGAGCGTTGTATTCCAAGTTTGGTACCATGCATAAGGAAATTTTCCATCTCCACGGTTGGTAGCATTGATGCGCTAGGAGAGCACATATCTTGTCGAACATGCATGCTGTTGTTGATTACATGTAAACATGGACAATGAGATACAAGGGAGCCCCGTTACACTTCCCCAAGATCTCCAGATGCATATCGAATTGGGGGATGATGGGAGGTATAATGCTATTGGAATTGGCACTGTCACCTTTGAGAGGGAGAAAGCCTCTCCTCTTCACCTCAAAGATGTTATGTTTGTACTTGGGTTGAAGAAAAACCTGATCTTTGTAGCAGTTTTGGAGGATTGTGGATATGATTTTATTTTTAGTAAAGGGAAAACCTTTTTGAGACACATAACTACCAAAAAAGTGAACCAGATTGGAGTTTGAGTCAAGAACCTATACAAACATGAGGTGGGAGATTGTATTGCATTGACCAGCAAGGCAGAAAAAGTGCATATTTGAGATGTTGGATAGCTTTCGCATAGGAGATTGGATCATCTACACCATGGTGCCTTAAAAATAATGTAGCAAATTACCACTCGTCTCTCTAAAGGCTCCCTTGGCTAGAAAAATGTCTAGAAGGGTTGCACATAGGGGAAATGTGTCAAATCCACTTTTAGTGGTTGAGATAGAAGAGCAGATGCAATCTTGGAGTGAGTCCACTTTGATGTTTGTGGACCCTTTTCTACAGCCTCCACAACAAAACATAAGTACTATGTTATATTTATTGATGATTTCTCTAGAAAATGTTGGATCTTCTTCATGCGGAAGAAGGATGATTTTTTCTCAAAATTTGTTGAATTCAAGGCATTAATTAAGAAGGAGACTAGGAAGAAGTTGAAGGCTCTCAAGAGCGACAATGGAGGTTAATTTGTTTTGTATGCCTTCAAGGATTTATGTGCCAAAGAAGGTATTCAAAGAGAGATGACAACACCCCATAACTCACAACAAAATTAGGTAGCTAAGAGGCAGAACAAGAGCATAGTGAGAGCAACAAGGGCCATGTTACATGATCAGGGGTTGTTGTTACATCTATCGGAAGAAGCATGCAACACCACAATATACTTTCTAAACCAGAGTCCTCATAGAATACTTGGTATGATCACTTTAGAGGAAGCTTTCGCTGGGAGAAAGCTTGATATGTCTCATTTCATAATTTTTGGAGCTTCAGTTTATTGCCATATCTACAAGGATTCGAGGAATAAACTTGAGCCTATAAGAGATTTGGGATTTTTTGTAGGATACATTGAAACTCCACACAATTACCAGGTGTATTTTCCTTCACTGAGGATGACAGTTGTGAGGAGAGATGTCACGTTTTATGAGGAGAAGGCTATGATATGCTCTATGGAATGACAGATAAGTATCCCATTGGATCAAGAGTTTCTATCTCGAAAGGAGGAGCCTCGAGATGAGCTTTGGGAGGTTGTGGAGCAACCACATGCATAGGAGTAGACAGGAGACAAAGTGGAGGAACCCACTCAACCAAAATCTTTCAGACAAGGGAGAAAGAGAACTAGAGAAGTTGATAGATTGTTGCAAGAGGCTAGGGAGAATATGGGAGCCCCCACATCACAACGTAGATAGAGGAGGTCACCTGATAGGTACACTGGTTACATTGCTCTCATGACAAAGCTCATTAAGACAGAGCCTACTTCATTTGAGGAAGAAGTTTCTCAACTGATTCGGTTTTATGCCATTGTGCAAGAATATGAATCCATCATGAAGAACATGGTATGGGAGGTGGTGCAGAGACCAAAAGGGATGTCAATGGTTAGTTCCAGATGGAACTACAAAGTGAAGCATGAAATGGATGGGAGCACCGAGAAATACAAGGCCATATTTGTGGCCAAAAGATTCTCTCATATAGAGGGCATGGACTATGAGGAAAATTTTGCACTAGTTGTGAGATATTCCTCAATCAGGTGCATTCTAGCATTGGTTGCGAAGATAGGGTGGAAAATCCACTTGATGGATGTGAAGACCGCCTTTCTCAATGGTGTTGTTGAGGAGAAAATTTAAATATAGCAACCAAAAATATTTAAGACATATGATCGATAGTCACATGTGTGAAAACTCAAGAGAGCATTGTATGGTCTTAAATAGGTGCCCTCAACATGGTACACTTGGATCGACAATTAACTCACTAGATTGGGCTTCACCAAAAGTGAAGAAAATGCAAACCTCTATCACATTGTGATGGATGGTAAGTTTCTTATTTTTGTTTTGTATGTCAATGATTTAATATTGACAAGTGATGAGCAGATGATCCGATCTTGCAAGGGAATTTGAGATGAAATACATGGGCCTCATGCATTACTTCCTTAGGATGAAAGTATGGTAGATTGATGTGAATGTTTTGTGTCTTAAGGCCAGTATGCTATTGTATACATCAAATATTTCACGTGGAGAGTTGTAAGCCCATGGAAACACCTCTAGCTAAAAACTAGAGGAAGGAGAATTCCACTTCAGGTGAAGAGGTTAATGCTATCAATTATAGACAAATTGTGGGTTCATTGATGTATCTTGTGAACACATGACCTAGCATGTGCTATGCAGTTAACTAACTTAGCCAAGCTATGGTGAGGCCTGCCAAATTATATTGGAAGGTATAAAAGCATGTGTTACTGTACCACAGAGGCACTACATAGTATGGGTTGTGGTATACACGGATAGAAGGAGTGAAGTTGTAAGGCTTCACCAATGCAGATTGTTAGGCACGGGATCCCCTAAGGGATGTTTTGGCGCTTAGAGCCCAGATTTTGGTCAAAAATTGTAACTCCAATGTAAAGACTCCGCATTTTGCAAGAGCTGAGTGCATAGCTTGTAAAAGAGTCATAGGGTTTTCTGCCCTCAAATTTGTTAATGTAATGTCAGCTATAGAGATTTACCCATGGTCTGCGGACCATGGAATTGTATAAATAGAGTGAGGCTCTAAGTAGCTAAGGCATCTGATAAATCTAATGATGACATGAAGGATGGAGAGTTGAGTCGTATCTGTGGAGTAAAGTCTAGTTTTTGGTCATAGAGTAGGAGAAGGCTCTGCAGCTGAGTGCGCACAGGCCTAGTAGTTAGCGGCTGAGTGCACGGACCCCTACAACTGAGTGTGCATAGGTCTAGTATTCTGCAGCTAAGTGCGCGGACCCCTACAGCTGAGTGCGTAGGGCGAGTCGAGTCTATAACAGTTGGAAGTATTAATAAAGAGAAGTTTCATATCAATTTTGTGTATTTATTTCTTGTTTTATGCATTGAATATATTGGGTATAAATTGCACTTCTACTATGTATATGATGCGTGAATGTGTATAATTGTATTGATTAAGTAAATGCAAGATAGAATATATGTTTACGCAAAGTTAACTAAGATTTGTTAAGAAGATAAGTAAGATATACAGTCAGAGATCTATCAGTTAACTGACCATCCAACTCAAAATAGCTCATGCATGCATGGAATTTGAATTCCTCAGCTGGAGTGGAGGAATTAAGGCTAATGTAAAATTATCTGTATTCTAGTGGATTATACAAAATTTTGCATGCAAGCAGTTGATTAATCCTTGTGGATTGCACAAGAAAATATGAGGAAATTCCTATCTTTTAGGGGCTAATTTCCTTTGGATTTGCACAAGGAAATAAGAGCCTTGGTGAGCAAAGTGTTGGCTAGGGTATGCCATTGAGCAGAGAGAATATTTATTCTTTTGCAGGTTGAGCTTAGAGTTGGAGCTATCAATTGTAATATTTTCTCTATTCATCTGATTAATGCAAAAAGGTTTGAGGGGTTTTTTCCCAGTTGGATTCCCCTAGATGCGTATCGAATTGAGGGATGATGGGAGATACAGTGCTATTGGAATTAGCGGAGCAAGTCCCAAGTGACCAAGGAGACATTGAAATCCTTGGAGACAATATGGAAGGAGAGATGCACAACATCTCATTTGATGAGTCACAACATAGAGTTGTGCGATCTCGTAGAGTATGTACTCCAGATGATCACACATCTCCTGCGTAGTTTGAGGAATGAGTGATCATGTCCAACGTGTGAAAACATTCAGAAACATTAGCCGATGCTACTGGAGCATATGCCGAAGCCACTAGCTCGAGTGTTCGCTTCCTAATAGTAGAGAACGAGAGAATGGCTAAGGAGTTACAGCCGGCCAATCAAGGAGGAGAACTAGTTACAACATCCACCCGACCAGAGTTGAAGAAGGAAATATTGGATGAAGTATTGTCCAGTGACACAGTGATGTGATAGGAGAGCACATATCTTATCGAATGTGCATGCTATTTTTGATTTCATGCAAACATGGACAATGAGATACAAGGGAGCCCCATTACTCTTGCCCAGTATCCCCAGATGCATATCGGATTGGGGAATGATGGGAGGTATAATGCTATTGGAATTAGCACTGTCACACTTGAGAGGAAGAAAGCCTCTCCTCTTCACCTCAAAGATGTTATATTTGCACCTGGGTTGAAGAAGAACCTGATCTTTGTAGCAGTTTTGGAGGATTTT
The DNA here is from genome assembly GCA_000404065.3 of Pinus taeda. Classification (NCBI taxonomy): domain Eukaryota; kingdom Viridiplantae; phylum Streptophyta; class Pinopsida; order Pinales; family Pinaceae; genus Pinus; species Pinus taeda. The sequence continues at coordinate 37,315 of APFE030657314.1, forward strand.
GGATATGATTTTATTTTCAGTAAAGGGAAAGCCTTTTTGAGACACATAACTACCAAAAAAGTGAAGTAGATTGGAGTTCAAGTCAAGAACCTATACAAACATGAGGTGGGAGATTGTATTGCATTGACCAGCAAGGCAGAAAAAGTGCATATTTGAGATGTTGGATAACTTTCGCATAGGAGATTGGGTCATCTACACCATGGTGCCTTAAAAATAATGTAGCAAATTACCACAGGTCTCCCTAAAGGCTCCCTTGACTAGAAAAATGTCTAGAAGGGTTGCACATAGGGGAAATATGTCAAATCCACTTTCTGTGGCTGAGATAGAAGAGCAGATGCAATCTTGGAGCGAGTCCACTTTGATATTTCTTGACCCTTTTCTACAGCCTCCACAACAAAACATAAGTACTATGTTATATTTATTGATGATTTCTCTAGAAAATGTTGGATCTTCTTCATGCGAAAGAAGGATGATTTTTTCTCAAAATTTGTTGAATTCAAGGCATTAGTTAAGAAGGAGACTGGGAAGAAGGTGAAGGCTCTCAAGAGTGACAATGGAGGTTAATTTGTTTCGCATGCCTTCAAGGATTTTTCTGCCAAAGAAGGTATTCGAAGAGAGATGACAACACCCCATAACCCACAACAAAATTAGGTAGTTAAGAGGCAGAATAGGAGCATAGTGAGAGCAGCAAAGGCCATGTTACATGATCAAGGGTTGTCGTTACATCTATGGGAAGAAGCATGCAACATGTTATCACAAAATCAACCCCTGATAGGCTGTTGATCAGGAAGACTTTGAGTAACTATTTCAAACCAAACTTTTTGCTAAGGCTTAGCCTCCTCAACCTGAGAGGGCTCTCTCACTGGGTTAAAGATTTTACTTTGAAGATTAGATGGCTAACTCTATGGAAAATTTGAACAACAATGTATAAATGGTTGAAATACCAATTAACAAACTTCCATTGGGCTATGGAGTCAAAGTGTGTTTCAGTACAACAGTAAGATCAATTTCACATGGAAGTCAGGTCTTAGAGGGTTTTAACATAAAAGCAAAACAGAGATATAATGTAAAGAACACAGCCTACAAACACATGAAGGAAGTTAGAGCACCATCAATGAATTCTAAGTAACATGTGTCTATACCACTGCAAGTAAGTATATGAAGGAATCCATGAGGAAAATCAAACATTAAAACCCTTTCTGAATCGTGAGTAGTGAAACCAACTCTTTGTATTAACCTGAAAACATACAGTCACATACAATAACACAATGTGCTTGTTTCTTTGAAAATTGCCAACCCCTTTATAATTTCATCTCTTGCTTCATATATAGCTTTTACAATAAGGATTCCATGATCCTTCATTAAGATAATTCGAATTTTCTTTATCTGACACCTACTCATACCTAAAACAAACTATTAATTACAACTAGCTATTAACTAACAGTCCTAGAGACCTAATACCACTAGAAGTGTAACTCCTTATTATGACTAAACCACCTTAACTAAACATTGAATGCATTCTTTGAAAGCTACAACCTCATGAGGTCGAATTTGACGAAGCCTCCCACGTTGTCACCTTATTGTTGATGATAAACCCTAGAAATTAAGGAACATGTTTCCCTGTTTTTAGGTTTAGGATCTTTGAAACTTAGCACGTGGGATAGAGACTTTATCTTCTCATCCTTGACATATTTTACAAAAATGAAGGAGGTTTTTGTAGTATATTATATCTAGAACAAAAACCTCTCATTTTTAGTAAAAGCACTTCTCCAGCTGTCCATAATTTGTCCTTGCAAAACACGTGTAAAACAGGAAAAATCTGTTCTCTGAAATTAGGGTTTCAAAGAAAGCTTAGTATCTCCCAACTGATAACACTTATGAAGAAAATGAGATAGGTTATTGTAGCTAGAGAGTTTATCAATATAAAACTCCTTCATAATTCCAAAATACCTTTTCCTGTGACTAGAAACTGATCTTGAAAAAGATTGCTAAAACCATAAGACAAAGCTTGACTTTCAGTGGTTTCCTAGCGCAAGTTTAACCATAAATTTCTCCCACCTCATAGCGAATTTAAAGAAACGTAAAGAGGTTTTTGTATTTCAGTATGTTAGGAAGGAAAACCTCTTTTAGTTTTCACAATTGAGTTCTCAGCTGCTCAGGAACCTTTCTGGAAGTTGACTAGTAAAAGCAGAAAACAGAGTCTTTTATGTTGAAACAGGCTTTTTCAGTGGTTTCGTAGCGTGCTACAAAAACTCCTAGTTCAGTGATTTCATAGCACAAAACAAGATTTTTACATTGTCTGCACTACGAAAACGTGGATTTTGTAGCTAATTTCAAAATTTCTTCAAAATGATGTGAGATATGGCTTCTAAACACATGGTGAGGCTTCTAGGACATGGAATGAGGCTATCAAACTTTATTTGGAAAAGAGAATGACACTATTGAGATTAGATGACTCAAAACTTATTATTAGACTATGACTAGAAACAAGGCAAACTTTCCAAAGTTTAGAAACAAAAATTTTAGGGTGATAATAGTGGCTCCACTAGGGATAGTGTGCCTTTGTGGTACACTAAGAACTTGTAGCTCCAGTGCCGCTATCCATCCTTTAGAATTAAACTCTGAACTTTTGCCCAATCTGCTCCTCAAGCCTTTAATGATTTCCGTAAGAGGAATTAAAATTGCACCTACTGAAACAGATGCTCAGTCAACCTACCCTGAGCTTATTTGCACATTCCTACCTACCTTATCAGCTACAATCTCCACTTGTAGCTCAAGGAACATGAAACTTCCAATGAAGCCAGTCATCGATCCGATCTAACACTTAAATCTTTTGACTGTGCTTGAAGCAAAAATAAACTAGATACTAAAATAACCAAAGCAGCATGAGGTGTAACAATTCTTCAAGATGAAAATATAACTAGAAGCCTGAAAAGTAAATCTTTTCCATGTAGTCAGCTATAGGGTCAAAAAACACATGGTGAGTTTGATGTTTCTTGTGATATTCTGTAGCTTTGGACAACTCACCAATACTTTGATCATCTGCATAAGGCTTTAGCTGTGTGCTCTCAAACTGCTCCTCAAATTGATTTTCAAAAATAATATATTCTTCCTCAATCTCAAAAGAGAAAGGAAACAACACCCTCTCTTTGTATTCTACCATAGAAAGCTTTTGAAAAGTATGATCATGATCATCAAGACTATATGATTGAATTTGACCTTGTAAACCTTCAATGTCTTTCTCAATGTTCTTAGCAACTTCATCCAAAAATTTCATCTTATCTTCTATCTTGCACTCAAATGATTTTAGATAAGAAGGCAAGGACAAAGAAAATTTTTCATCTATTTCTTCATTAATATGATCATCATTCCATTGTTTGAAACCTTGAATCGAAGGAGAGTTTGCCACCAAATCTGATCTATCTATCCATTCCTCCAAAAACATAAGCCAAAAGTCTGCAAATGACTTAATAGATTTGGTAGGAAAGCTTTCAATCCACTGTTTACATTTACCTCGAAATGAATCATAGAACAACATAATGCAAACATCCTCATGTTTGAATCTAAGAAGCTCGGTAAAATCACAAAAATCTTATATATGCTTCAAAGTTAAACTCAAATATTCTCCATTGAATTTTGGACCATTCCTTAGAAAATATGTATCCTTGGGAAAATGATTTGGGAAACCATGAATCCCTGAAAAAATTATGCATGAATACCTTGAAATAAGAATGGTAGCATCTGAGTTCTTCATAACTCCAGTGGAATCGCTATGAATCTATGAATTGTGAATTCTTCAACAATGGAGTCGCCAAGGTAGTTTTGCAACCTCAAAAAGATTTCTGAGCTCCTGCTACCTTCAGAAGTTCAGCTTCTCGATTTCGGGAATGATTAATCTTCAGACTTCCGGTAGATGCACCAAAATGTTATCATAAAATCAACCCCTAATAGGCTGTTGATCAAGAAGACTTTGAGTAACTATTTCAAACCAAACTTCTGGCTAAGGCTTAGCCTCCTCAACCTGAGAAGGCTCTCTCACTGGGTTAAAGATTTTACTTTGAAGATTAGATGGCTAACTCTATGGAAAATTCGAACAGCAATGTATAAATGGTTGAAATACCAATTAACAAACTTCCATTGGGCTATGGAGTCAAAGTGTGATTCAGTACAATAGTAATATCAATTTCACATGGAAGTCAAGGCATAGAGGGTTTTAACATAAAAGCAAAACAGAGATATAATGTAAAGAATACAGCCTACAAACACATGAAGGAAGTTATAGCACCGTCAATGAATTCTAAGTAACATGTGTCTATACCACTACAAGTAAGTACATGAAGGAAGCCATGAGGAAAATCAAACATTAAAACCCTTTCTGAATCCTGAGTAGTGAAACCAACTCTTTGTATTAACCTGAAAACTTACAGTCACATACAATAACACAATGTGCTTGTTTCTTTGAAAATTTCCAACCCCTTTCTAATTTCATCTCTTGATTCATATATAGCTTTTACAATAAGGATTCCATGATCCTTCATCAAAAGAACTGACACCTACTCAGACCTAAAACAAACTATTAATTACAACTAGCTGTTAACTAACAGTCCTAGAGACCTAATACAACTAGGAGTGTAACTCCTTACTATGAATAAACCATCTTAATTAAACATTGAATGCATTCTTTGACAGCTGCAACCCCGTGAGGTCGAATTTGATGATGCCTCCCATGTTGTCACCTTACTGCTGATGATAAACCCTAGAAATTAGGGAACATGTTTCCCTGTTTTTAGGTTTAGGATATTTGAAAATTAGCACGTGGGACAGAGCCTTTATATTCTCATCCATGAAATATTTTATGAAATTGAATGAGTTTTTTGTATTACTTGCTATCTCAAGCAAAAAAATCTCTTGGTTTTTAAAAAAACTTCTCCAGCTGTCCAGAATCTGTCCTTGAAAACACGTGTAAAACAGGAAAAATCTGTTCTATGAAATTAGGGTTTCAAAGAAAGCTTAGTATCTCCCAACTGATAATACTTATGAAGAAATTGAGATAGGTTATTGTAGCTGGATAGTTTATGAAGAGACACCTCCTTAATAATTCCAAAATACCTTTTCCTGTGACTAGAAACTGATCTTGAAAAAGACTGCTAAAACCAGAAGACAAAGCTTGACTTTCAGCAGTTTCATAGCACAAGTTTAACCATAAATATCTCCCACCTCATAGCGAATTTGAAGAAACTGAAAGAGATTTTTGTATTTCAGTATGTTAGGAAGGAAAGTCTCTTTTATTTTTTTAAATTGAGTTCTCGACTGCTCAGGAACCCTTCTGGAAGTTGACTAGTAAAAGCAGAAAACAGAGTCTTTTATGTTGAAATAAGCTTTTTCAGTGGTTTTGTAGCATGCTACGAAAACTCTTAGTTCAATGATTTCATAGTGCAAAATAGGATTTTTACATTGTCTACACTATGAAAACATGGATTCATAGCTAATTTCAAAATTTCTTCAAAATGATGTGAGATATGGCTTCTAAACACATGGTGAGGCTTCTAGGACATGGAATGAGGCTGTCAAACTTTTTTTGGAAAAGAGAATGACACTATTGAGATGAGATGACTCAAAATATATTATAAGACTATGACTAGAAACAAGGCAAACTTTCCAAAGTTTAGAAACAAAAATTTTAGGGTGATAACACAACACCACAGTCTACTTTCTAAACCAGAGTCCTCATATAATAATTGATATGATCACTTTGGAGGAAGCTTTCGTTGGGAGAAAGCTTGATATGTCTCATTTCATAATTTTTGGAGCTTCAGTTTATTGCCATATCTACAAGGATTCGAGGAATAAACTTGAGCCTATAAGAGATTTGGGATTTTTTGTAGGATACACCGAAACTCCACACAATTACCAAGTGTATTTTCCTTCACTGAGGATGACAGTTGTGAGGAGAGATGTCAAGTTTTATGAGGAGAAGGCTATATATGTTCTATGGAATGATAGATAAGTATCCCATTGGATCAAGAGCTTCTATCTCAAAAGGAGGAGCCTCAAGATGAGCTTTGGGAGGTTGTGGAGCAACCACATGCATAGGAGTAGACATGAGACAAAGTGGACGAACCCACTCAACCAAACTCTTCCAGAAAAGGGAGAAAGATAACTAGAGAAGTTGATAGATTGTTGCAATAGGCTAGGGAGAATATGGGAGCCCCCACATCACAACATAGATAGAGGAGGTCACTTGATAGGTACACTAGTTACATTGCTCTCATGACAAAGCTCATTGAGACAGAGCCTACTTCATTTGAGGAAGAAGTTTCTCAACTTATTTGGTTTGATGCCATGGTGGAAGAATATGAATCCATCATGAAGAACATGGTATGGGAGGTGGGGTTGAGACCAGAAGGGATATCAATGGTTAGTTCCAGATGGAACTACAAAGTGAAGCATGAAATGGATGGGAGCATCGAGAAATGCAAGGCCATATTTGTGGCCAAAAGATTCTCTCATATAGAGGGCATGGACTATGAGGAAAATTTTTCACTAGTTGTGAGATATTCCTCAATCAGGTCCATTCTAGCATTGGTTGTGAAGATGGGGTGGAAAATCCACTTGATGGATGTGAAGACCACCTTTCTCAATGGTGTTGTTGAGGAGGAAATTTAAATATAGAAACCAAGAATATTTAAGACATATGATCGAGAGTCACATGTGTGAAAACTCAAGAGAGCATTGTATGGTCTCAAACAGGTGCCCTCAGCATGGTACACTTGGATCGACAATTATCTCACTAGAGTGGGCTTCACCAAAAGTGAAGAAAATGCAAACCTCTATCACATTGTGATGGATGGTAAGTTTCTTATTTTTTTTTTGTATGTCGATGATTTAATATTGATAGGTGATGAGCAGATGATCCGATCTTGCAAAGAGGATCTTGCAAGGGAATTTGAGATGAAATGCATAGGCCTCATGCATTACTTCCTTAGGATGAAAGTATGGTAGAGTGATGGTGAATGTTTTGTGTCTTAAGGCCAGTATGCTACTGATATACGTCAAATATTTCACATGGAGAGTTGTAAGCGCATGGAAACACCTCTAGCTACAAACTAGAGGAAGCAAAATGCCACTTCAGGTGAATAGGTTTATGCTATCATTTACAGACAAATTGTGGGTGTTAGAAAATTATATATTACAGAGAAATGGAACACATATAATATTTCATAAATATAAACACAAAAATGCATAAAAACCAGAGAGACATAGATATACGTGGTTCACCCAGTTTGGGCTACGTCCACCCTAAACAGCCAATCCTTCCTTTCTATTATCCAGCAAAATGAAGAGACACAACCTGCCGCAAATCCGCTGTAATATCCTCTATTTTCTCTCACAGTCTCACCTCTTTGTTTCTCGCTCGGAGAATACACATCTTTTACATAGCCTCAATACAATGCCCTCATACAAAGAGAGGGGTTGCCTTCTAGGGCAAAAACCCTAAACGAAACATAAGTTCTACTGTTAGATCATCCGCCTAATGAACGGCCCAGGTTGACTAGAAATTACTATACTTTTACAAGGCAATTTTACATTTGTTTTTAGCTTCGGGGGCGCTTCCCCCGAAACCCCCGCCGGGGGACCGCTGGCCCCCGGACACCCTAGTTGGAGGGGATCCCCCCCCCGCACCCGCTCGCGTGGAGGGGTGTACAATCTGCCTAGGGTATACATCTAGCTGAAAAAAGGACCTCTAAATAATCATGCTCCACACCCAACAGTGGGTTCATTGATGTATCTTGTGAACACATGACCCGACATGTGCTATGCAGTCAACTAACTTAGCCAAGCTATGGTGAGGCCTACCAAATTGTATTGGAAGGTATAAAATCATGTGCTACGGTGCCATAGAGGCACTACATAGTATGGATTGTGGTATAGACGAATAGAGGGGGTGAAGTTGTAAGGCTTCACCAATGCAGATTGTTGGGCATGAGATCCCCTAAGGGATGTTTTGGGGCTTAGAGCCAATATTTTGGTCAAAAATTGTAACTCCAATGTAAAGACTCCACATTTTACAAGAGTGGAGCACGTAGCTTGTAAAAGAGTCATAGGGTTGTCTGCCCTCAAATTTGTTAATGTAATGTCGGCTGTAAAGTTTTACTCATGGTTTGTGGACCATGGAATTGTATAAATAGAGTGAGGCTCTAAGTAGCTAAGGCATTTAATAAATATAATGATGACACAAAGGATGAAGAGTTGAGTCATATCCATGGATTAAAGTCTAGTTTTGGGTTGTAGAGTAGGAGAAGGCTCTGCAGCTAAGTGCGCACAGGCCTAGTAGTCTGTGGCTGAGTGCGCGGACCCCTACAGCTGAGTGTGAAGGGTGAGTCAAGTCTGTAACAATTGGAAGTATTAATAAAGAGAAGTTGCATATCAATTCTGTGTATTTATTTCCTGTTTTATGCAGTGAATATATTGGGTATAAATTGCACTTCTACCATGTATATGATGTGCGAATGTGTATAATTGTATTGATTAAGTAAATGCAAGATAGAATATCTATTTATGTGAAGTTAACTAAGATTTGTTAAGAAGATAAGTAAGATATGCAGTGTCGTTTGGAGAAATAGTGCAGTTCATTACCATAGCAGTGTAAAAGCATCTCAACCCCTGGTTAGGGTTGCGCGAAAGGCGATTATAACAGATTGCGAGGGTATTGAAGGTTAGAACAGTGCGCAAAGTAACTTGCGTGAAGATAGGCACAGTGGACTAAATTGACACCACAAACATCTCAAGGGTGCAGAAACTTGGTTCCAGCATCCCCCCATACTACTTCAAGTGATACTTTAGTCTACGCTCCATGGGCTAATGCCAAAGGGGCCAGCAGTGTAGGGATTTGTTTGGCTAAATAAATTTGAACTTGGGTTAGGCCCCCTTAAAGCCAACAAATGGTTCCATTGCCGAGACCAGAATATGCATAGAGATGTCTGATGTCATCACTAGAATCCAACTAAGAAGGAAGTTGAAGGCTGGTTGGATAGAAGAATTCATGAGTTTGTAGCGCAGGAGAATAGGAACCCACGACTATCAAAAGAAGAGTGGTTGGACTACTACATGTACAAGGAGATCCACAAAATCTTCTTCGCTTCCTTCCCTACTGAGCTATACGAGTGGATCGTGAAGCTAGCAAATAGCCAAAGAAGGTGGAAACTTAACGGTCCTATTGTGTGGACCCCAGAGTTAGTGTGAAGGTTGGAAGCATTAGAGGACAAGATCGCGTGCACCATTGATCATTGGCTCGACCTTATTATAGGAGGATTCATTACTAAGTTCGCGGTTGACACCTCAGTTAGCTATAGCAAGGCAGAGCGACACTTTCTCCAAGGACCGCGAGGTAAGTATATAAAGTCTTTCAATACTTGGATTAAAATGCTATTTTGTGAAAAGAGGGTTATGCAGTTACCTTGATGTTTAGGGCTACGAGAAGTGGAAAAGCTTACAAGAACGAAGGAAATAAGGGACCAGGAACTAATCCCTTGATTTCATCTCCGCGAGGCAATGAGGAAGAGCTCACAAAGGTCTCACCGCAAAGTGAGATCCATCTGATAAGGCAAAGAATTCCGCGAATACCACCTCCACCCACACCACCACCAGATTCACCACCATCACCTCCATCTTCACCCGTACCACCTCCACCACCATTGTGATTCAATATGGAAAGCACAATGAAGTTGTCTATGTTCAAAGGTTTGGGAAATGAGGATCCGGACCAATTTTGGTTCGTGGTAAGGGTTGTATGGGAAGAGCAAGGAGTTACAGATGAAAATATAAATAAAGTGACACTAGTTAGCACCTTGCAAGACCGTGCACTAACTTTGTATATTAAGCACTCCAATGATAATCCAAATGCGGGAATCATGGATATCCAAGCAACGCTAAAAAGAGAATTTAGCAGGCCGAAGTCTGAAGCACAGTCGATCATTGGATTCAAAGAGATCATGATGCTACCAGGCGAGACTCCTTGGGAGTTGGATCTGTTAGTGTCGGTCTTAAGCCCTCCATCAGCGATCAATAGCTCTTTGCATACGCATAGTTAGGTGTCTCATCAGTGTCAATTTTGCATCCCACTAGGCATGCCATAACACTGAATGGAGGAGCAAGTCTTGGTTTCCTTCTTGGTTTTTGCTGGATCAGGTCATACTACCATGTAATTGAGTCATACTTGTTTTTTGTTTTTATCTTGAGGTCCCAGGTCTTAGGTCTAGGGTTTTGAGTCAAAATCACTTCGAGGTCATGAGTCAAGGTCAGTGAGTGCCCAACAAAACCAGAAGGAAGTATGTATATATGTTCCATTGTTATTTTCATCAGCTACAGATCATTTTATACTTTGGATTTAAAAAACCCTGTTTTTTAAAGTCCAAAGTCATGTCAAATTTGTAAAAATTAAGTAAATATCAGAAGTTTGCAATAGTGCCGGCAACAACCCTGGTTCCTTTTCCACAGCTCATCGGATGGTCAACCTGCAAAAAGAACGGAGTCAAACGCATCAAAAGAGCTCATTTCAGGACAAAATGACTCCAAAACAGTGTCAAAAAGAATGTCAAAGTATAAACATTATAAAGTGGATTTTTGAGTTAAATTTTTTTAAATGGAAGCATATAAAGGTAAATTCCCTCTTTGAAAACCCTCATTGTGCATTTGGGAGCAAGAAATTACAAAGCTAAAGGCAAAGAAGGCGATTTTGGGCAAGATTCAGCAATTTCAGTGCCTGGGAAGGTGCGCGGTCGTGACAAAAGTGCGCGCGGATTTCTGGGCAGTGCGCAGCTCTGAGAGGCGACTTTTTCTGAAGGAAATTACACGTGCGCGGACTTCTGGGCAGTGCGCGGTCATCTGGACAACTCACACAACAACTCATCCAATCAGCAAACTCTCTTCCAAGCTCGCCCAAATTTGTCAAGGTATGTCTCCTCCATGTGGTTTGTGATGGTGTTATGATTGCAAAGGAGGATTATAATCATAATTTCATGCAAAAAAATCAATAGAAGATAGGTTGAATGATGGTTGTTTTGCAAGCATATGTTATGACAGTTTGTTTGTTTTTCAAGGCAATTTTTCCTTATGTCCCTCCTTTAATTTTCCCATGATAATCACATATGTTAATATGTCATATTTATTGATCTCATTTGCAAATTAACCATACAAACCCTACCTCTAAATCCTATCAAACCCTAGTTCTTTCTAACCATCTAAATCCTACCTTTTCCCCATGCTACACGCTCAAACCCTACACCATTACACACAGCAAATCATATATGTCAATTGCACAGCAAAAGAATAAAAATAAATATAGTAAAAAAAAAAAAAAACAAGAAAAGAAAAGGATGACAAAGGCATGCAAACAAGAATTGTAAAAATAGTAAAAAGAAAAAATATAATGTGCATAGCCTTATTAAAAAAAAAACAAAACAAAAGAAAAGTGCTTAGAAGCTGTGTAAAACCATGACACAATTTATCAAATGTATGCTGCTAGCTATCCAACAGGAGCAGTCTTGTTGTGCTAGGGTTTGTGAATTTGTTATGCTAGGGTTTGTCACTTAAACATTGTATCATCCCCCTTTTCCCAAACTCTGTTTTCCTACCCATTCCCCTCATGAAAAACCTAATTCAATTGCCTATCCCATTTTCAAACTCCCTATGCAATTGAATCTCCTTCCCTATTGTCAAAACATGCAATGAAACCCTAATTTACTCATGATAAATGCAACTATGAAGCTGCCAGCACTATTGAAAGACTGCTGTTATGTAAATTGGTTGGCAGACTTGATTAGTAGGTTTCATTACGCCCTCATTCCCCTAATTCCCTTCATACAATCTCCCTCCCCTCCATTGCAAAATAATCACAGCAACCCTTCCCTTCCCCTTGTAATCAAAATACCCAAAAAACCCCTGTTTTCCATCAGCATTAAATGGCCATTTTTACATGTGAAAAAAAAACAGAGTATGCTTATGAAAGGCATGCAAAACCAAAGTGAAACGAGCTGCCTGCCAGTTGTACATAAGTGATGCTGCACTATCCTCCTATGCCCATGGCAACATCCCCTCCATCATGAATATTTTCATTTCCCTTGACTACAAAACACAGTTTCCCTAAATAAAGTATTGATTTGCAAATGTTGAAAGATGGAATGACATATTTAGCATTATGTGATAGTTTCCTTCAGAATTCCCTTCT